>JAYESA010000005.1:308532616-308555078 GCA_036927795.1 Iris macrosiphon
ATATCTATATCTATGTTTGTATATATATATACGTATATATCTGTGCGTGTGTGTGTGTGTGCGTGTGGCTGCGAGGCAGTACAGCGCAGCGGAGGGGGGCTGGCAGCAGCGTGCAGCATCTGTTGTGCATTGCACAGCAGCTGCACAACAGCAGCACAGCAGCAGTAAAAGCAGCAGCACAGCAGCAGTAAAAGGCAGCAGCAGCAGCAGATTTAAGCAGTAGCAGCAGCTGCAGGGTAAGCAGCAGTAGCTAGGGGGAGTGAGGGTTATGTATGATAGATAAATAAGATAGATAAATAGATAGATAGATAGTTAGATCAATAGTTAGATAGATACATGGATGGATAGATTAATGGATTGATAGATAGAATTTTAGATAGATATATATAGATATAGATAAATAGATAGATTGATGGCTAGATAGATAAATAAGATAGATAGATAGATAGATCTATAGATAGTTAGATAAATAGATGGATAGCTAGCTAGATAGATAGATTGATAGATACTATATAGATATTAGATAGATAGATAGATAGATAGATAGATAGATAGATAGGTAGTTATCTATCTATATGTATATATATATATATATATATATATATATATATATATATATATATATATATATATATATATATATACATATAGTTAGATAGGTAGTTTAGATATAACTAGTTCTAGATATAGATATATATATATGAGTTGGGTATATATATAGGTATATGTGTATATGTGTATGTGTGAATATAGATACATATAGTTATGTAGATACTTATATGTATTAGATATATATTTTCTAGCTTATATTATTAGCTAGGTATATATGTTTATGCATAAATAGCTAACTAAAGGGGTAGTTAGTGAGGTATTGGAGGGTATCTCAATACCTTGAGATACCAAGGTATCTCAATACCTTGAGATATCCAAGGTATTGGGTTTCGAGCGGGTTTTTTGAGCAATTGCCTAGGTTTGAGTTTAGAGATATGTTTTTATGTATATGTGTACATATTTACGCGTGCTAGCATAGGTTTTAGAGGGTATAGACGGGGCGTATAGCGTAGGGTGAGGTATCGGATACCGAGGGTATCCCGGTATCTCAAGGAGACGAGTTTGAGGGTTTATTAGCTTAATGACCTAGTTTTGGCCTAGAATTTTAGGGGCACCCTAGTTTGACCTAGAATTGACCGTAGTTGACTCGGTTGACCGGCAAAGTCAACTTTTGACATAGTTTTGACCCAGAGTTGACTTTTTGGACCCAGAGTTGACTTTTTGACCCAAATTTCACCGGTTTGACCCGTTTGACCTAGAACGACCCTAGAAGCCTATTTTTAGTTATTTTATATCTGTTTAACTTATTAGAACCATGTTTAACCTTGTTTTTCACAATAGGTCCTTGCGACACCAGTTCGGATCGCTAGTTGCTCAGGACGTCAGGTGAGTACATTCTTTGATAGTTTTCATTATCTGATGATTATTATGATTCAGCTTCTAGTATAGTATCATCTGATTATTCTGGCACAACACGGGACACTGACTGGTATTTCTGGATTTATTTACTTGCGACACGTATTTTTTATGTTTCTGGCCTCTATTCTAGAATTACCTACTGGCATCACCTACAGGCATCACTACAGGCATCACTCATGTTTCAGGCTGGACTCATACTTGATTTACGTGTCGGATCTTGGATTCACTTGTACTAGTCGGGGCGGAGAAATACTCGAGTAGACATGTAAACATTCCTATCTAGAATCATCAGGAATTATCCCCTCTGGTCTAATCTGGAATGATAGCAGCCGCGCACCCAGTGCGCGGTGAGCCGTACTTACCCCTAGCCGTTTACATGTCAAAACAAGTATTTCAAAGACACCGAGTTCATTCTTTATAGTCTGGACTCTCTTGCATTTCTTGCTGGTCTCACTTACATATTTCTGGACTTAACTCACTACATGTATTTCATGCTGGACTCACTACACGTTCTTGTGCACAGACTTACTCTTAGTTTAGATTTCTTGTATCTTACAGTTATTACTATCTTGCTTCTGATATTCATGCATCTTTATCTTTATGCACCAGCGATATGTATATTTCTTGTTCCATACTTTATTTCATTCTCCTTGCTACTTGCTATAACTGTTTTATAGTTTTTATCATTTAAATGGAACTGCTGTTAGAGATGTACTTGCTCCAGTCCTGACTGGACATATTTTTCCAGAGTATCCGGAGGAGTGGTGTCCAACGTTTTATGGAACTGAGCCTGTCGATGGTGCAGACAGGGACCCTCTAGTTTAGGAGTGATTTCCGGGTTGGTAGCCGGGATCACTAGGACCTTGTTATTATTTTTATTAGCCTTTAGCACCGGATTTGTCTCCGATTTTGGATTGAGATCTTTGTATTATATTTGATTCGGGATATTGTATTATTATTATTATTATTGATGTTGTGGTGGTTTTAGTAGCAGTTGTTTAGACTATATAGTTGTTAGACTTCTTGTTATCTTATCGTGCTTAGATTCGTGATTGAGTACATTATGATTATCATTATGATATTGCTCCTCCGTTTGGAGTTGAGATCTTGACAGGTTTATATATTGAATGCGTGAGATTGTTATCTATATAGTTGACCTAGACAGTATTCTACCGCCGATGCTGCGGCGTAGGCTGGACGTACCCACGACTCATGCCCAATTTTTTGGGTGCGGGTCGTGACACCAAAATCCTAAAACAACCAATAAAAAATAATACAACCATCAATTAAATATAAATATAATTATTTATGAATAATACACAATTACCAAATAAAATAAAAAAACCCTATTTTCTAGAATTGGGTAGTGACAAGCCTACCCTCCTTAAAATAATTTTCTCCTCGAAATTAAAAGACGAAAGTAGGACAAGAATGCAAGAAGAAGAAAAAGAACCATACCTCAGGGCTCAAAAAGATAAGGGTATCGGTCGCACATTTCATCCTCCCTCTCCCAGGATGACTCACCTGGAGAGTGATGCCTCTACGCGATGCGAACCAAGAAAATAGTCTGGTTCCTCAACGCCTTCTCCCGCCGATCCAGAATCTCCACCGGCTGCTTTGGATAGCTATGATTAGGGCCCACCACGATCTCTGAGTGATCCAATACGTGACTGGGATCCGCCACGTACCGTCTCAACTGTGATATATGGAACACATCATGAACTTCCTCTAGCGTAGGCGGCAAATCTAGCCTATACGCCACAGCGCCGACCCTCTCAAGGATGTTGAAGGGTTCGACGAAACGTGGGCTAAGATTCCCGCCTCCACCGAAGCGAATAGTGTCCCGCATCAAAGAAATTCTCAGGAACACCAGATCTCCAACCTAGCACAAACAAGATCTCAACACTTAATCTAAAACAAGCAATCACAAGCAAACACAAGAACAAAATCTAGATTCTAAGCTATACCTCGAACTCCAAAGGTCTCCGGTGGCTATCGGCCCAATGCCTCTGCCTTTCCTGCGCCACCCGAAGTCTATCTCTAATGAGCTTGACCTTCTCCGCTGTCATGACCCGATTTTGTGGAATCATTGGGGCATCCCCCGAATCGTGATCGCCGTGCAGGCCTGGGGTTGCGCCAGCACAAGGCTAAAGTATTTTGCATAACGAGCACATATTCAGAGTAGGCAGATAAATTGAAACACATATTTGAAACATGGAAAAGTTCTCTTTATTGATAATGAACATCTATTACAAACTCTTGAACGAGTCAGCTAATTTGCCGCACGGACTTACAAAAGTGTTGACTCAAAATAAGATAGCAGTCCTGTACATTACATCCCTTTACTAAACTTCAAAATGTATAGACCTCCGGACTGGAGGACGTTTTGCCACGGAGCTGCATTGTGTACTGAGTTGCAAGCTCCTACTTTCAAGTACTTCAAAATGCGGCACGATCAGGATGCGTCTACAGCTGGACTGGATCGGGAAAGACGACTTCAGCTCCTTGCTTGGTTCGCCTTAGTGCGGGGAACCTGTTTCAACGAGGGTCAGTATGTCGAAACATACTGGTGAAGGTGAGCTAACCCAACTATACCAATCAACATGTTGTTTTAATAAAGCATGCATATTTTTGTGGGTTTCTATCTTGCCTTAGTTTATTTACAAGTAAGCAGCATATATAATTTACTGAAATGAACTTGTCACCGTTTGGTAACTTTTACCTGTCCGACTGAACGACCTGCACAATACTTACCATGCCTTCCCTGCCACAAAGACACAAGTTAGTTTGCAACAGGTTTAAATATACACGAGGATCACTAGCTTGATTGCCATAATGGACGTAGCCAAGGACAAGGATAGCATGCTACGAGAGTACACGATGCGCTGTAAGCTATCCTGTCCCATACACGATGACTACACATGAGTTCCGCCCGGATCGGATCGGTGCCAGTGCCCGAGCGACCGTCCGCAGAACAAATACCTTGTGCACAAGTTGTCCATGATCGAACACGATTATTAAGTTAACAATTCATGCAGTTGAGGGAACACGAGTACAAGAACATGAGTACAAGACAAGCAGTATTGCATGATTCATTTTACATAGCCTCCCTGAACAATTATGCATATACAAGATATGATCCATACTTAGCACGGTTTATAGAACATTTGCAATGAACTAGCATACAATAAGATAACAGTTCACAAGTTTGATTGACAAGCATAATAATCCAAGCCTATTCTATTTTTATCTTGGTATCTTTTATTATTACTTGGTATCATCTGATTAGGGAAAACAAGGATGCAAGATTTATTAGGTGTGAAGACTTGGAAGCAGGGCTAGCTAATCGGGATGGTAGCCACTCACTTAGATGGTTGGAAGGGAGAAGGAAAGAGGCACTTCAAGACTCCGCTCGTAAGCCGCCTACTGCTTGTTCACCTGCATCACGAACAGCTCAATTAATACTACTTCCACTCTTTCCAATCTCGGAATTAAAATGCAGTTCAATAAATGAAAATAATAAAATCTATCGAAACCGTTCAAGAAAAACAAGCAAATCCGAAAACCAACTCAAAGCACGAAAGCAACAAGCGACATCGAAATTTGAGACAACAAAAGATAACAGCGGAGAGGTCCCTCCTGACTCTGCCGCTAAGTCGATCCCGGGGGCACGGTCCACTGAATATAGGAATCGATTCCGAAGAAGCAAATCCATAACGAGGACGAGTTCTTGTTTCAATCTACCCCAATCGAACGATACCGTCTTGTGTTTCTTAGCCGCGCTCCCCACACCGGGGAAACGGGGCCTATATCCGTTGCATCCACTACCATCTCCAGGCCAAGCAAAGCTCTCTCGCCTATATCATCCCATGATAACGGAGTGAGACACCTTTGTCCATACAACGTCTCGAATGGTGATATCTCGATACTGGCTTGGTAGCTGTTGTTGTAAGCAAACTCTACCAAGTGCAAGTGATCCTCCCAAGAGCCTTTGAAATCCAGAACACAAGTGCGAAGCATGTCCTCAAGTGTCTGAATGGTCCTCTCTGACTGACCGTCTGTCTGTGGGTGATATGCACTACTAAACATGAGCTGGGTGCCCAAGCTAGCCTGCAGACTCCTCCAAAAATACGAAGTAAAACGACTGTCCCGATCTGATACTATGCTCACAGGGACTCCATGCAGTCTAACTATCTGGCGCACATATATCTCTGCTAGTCTCTCCGTAGATGTACCCACTTTGAATGGTAGAAAGTGGGCCGATTTGGTCAACCTGTCTACGATGACCCAAATCGCATCCTTCCCTCCTGGAGAACAGGGAAGTCCAGAAACAAAATCCATGGTCACATGCTCCTATTTCTACTCCGGAATGGGTAACTGCTGGAGCAAACCTCCTGGCCTCTGCCTCTCCGCCTTCACCTGCTGGCACACTAAGCATCGGGATATGATACGTGCTACCTCCCGCTTCATCCCGTACTACCATACATGCTCTCTCAGATCTCTATATATCTTGTTGGAACCTGGATGCATAGAGTACTGGGATCGATGCGCCTCCTGAAGAACCTCCTCGCGTAATGACCTACTCGGCACACACAACCTGGTACCGTGCCGCAATGAACCATCATCAGCAATGGTGAAGTCATCTGATAATCCAACCTGAACCTGCGCCCTGAGGCTCCTCAGGGACTCATCCTTAAACTGTGTAGACCTGATCCGGTCTACCAACTCTGACTGAATCTGCAGTCCCCACATCTGCATCTCAACTCCAGGCACTATCACCTCAATGCCCAAGCTATCTAGATCTGCCAAAAGATAACGATCTGTAGTCAGGCACATAGCTACTGGATACCTGTTCAGTGCATCCGCAACTACGTTCGCCTTCCCTGGATAGTACTGCAATAATATGGTAAAGTCTTTCATCAACTCCAACTATCTCCTCTGCCTCATGTTCAGCTATTTTTAGGTAAACACATTCTTCAAGCTCTTATGGTCTGTGAAGATCTCCACACGCTCTTCGTATAAATAGTATTTCCACAACTTCAGAGTAAAGATGACCGCTGCCAACTCCAAATCGTGGGTAGGGTAGTTCTTCTTATGAGAATGCAATTTCCTAGAAGCATAGGCAATCACCCTCCCATTCTACTGTAACACACAACCTAGTCCCTTTCCCGATGCATCACTATAGATAGTGAATCCTCCAGAACCTGATGGCAACGTCAACACTGGAGCTGTTGTCAACCTCTTCTTCAGCTCATCAAAGGCGATCTGGCAATCCTCTGACCAAACAAACTCCATGTCCTTCCGGGTCAGCCTAGACAACGGCTCTGCAATCCGGAAAAAATCATGAACAAATCTCCTGTAGTAACCTGCCAGTCCCAGAAAAATCCTGACCTCTTATACTGAACTCGGAGCACTCCATGCCTCAACTGCCATGATCTTTCTCGGATCCACCGAGATCCCCTCTCCAGTCACCACATGACCAAGGAATTCAACATTGTCAAGGAAGAACTTGCACTTCGAAAGCTTTCCGTAAAGCTTTTCATTTCTGAGAGTCTCCAGCACTATCCTGAGATGCTCCTCATACTCCTCTGGGGTCTTCGAATACACCAAGATGTAATCTATAAACACCACCACAAACCTGTCCAGATGTTGATGGAATACCTTGTTCATCAGATTCATGAACACTGTCGGGGCATTAGTCAACCCAAACGACATCACCATGAACTCATATTGTCCATACCTGGTCCGAAAAGCTGTCTTCGGAATATCCTCATGTCTGACCTTTACCTGATAGTAGTCTATCCTCAGATCAATCCTGGAAAATACCCTCGCTCTGCTCAACTGGTCAAAGAGATCATCAATACGCGGCAGCTGATACTTGTTCTTGATTGTGAGATTGTTCAGAGCCATGTAGTTGATACACATCCGTATCGATCCATCCTTCTTCGGCACAAAAAGTACCGGAGCACCCCACAGAGAAGAACTAGATCTGATAAATTCCTTGTCCTGAAGCTCATCCACCTGCTTCTTCAACTCTATCAGCTCATTATTGCTGACTCTATAGACGTGTTGGGATATCGGCTCCGCGCCTGACACCAAGTCTATAGAGAACTCCACATCTCTGTCCGGAGGTAACCCTGGCAACTCCTCCGAAAAGATATCCATAAACTCCGCTATCAGTGGATGTGGCAACTTCTGCTCTACCACCAGGGCTCTGTAGAAGACTCCTTCACTCTGCTCTGCTGCTCCTCTGGCAAACTCAAACTCTGGCTCATCCGGTGGACTAAACAACACTCTGCCTCCACGATAATCTATACTATCACAGTGCATACTCAACCAATCCATCCTGAGTATAATATCGTAGCTCGAAAGTGGCATTACGAGTAGGCACACACTCAACTCCCAGCCTCCCAAGGTAACTCTCTGGTCTCTGCAGACATCACTGACTAGGATGATGCCACCTCCGGTCGTGATCTTGCAGAGTCTAGCTAAAGATTCAGCAACAAGATGGTGTCTAACAGCAAAAGATACAGACACAAAGCTATGGGAAGCACCGGAATCAAATAAAATAAGTGCTGGAGTGGAATCAAGAAGAACACAGATCAAAAGAAGTCAATACGGTACAAGATACAATATCATCAATGAAGGACAGTAATATTGTAAAAGAAAACAATTTCAGAAAAATTAAAGATAACAAAAATCAGGAAGGGTCCTAGTTGTGATTGAGCACACTCTCTCTCAGCCTATATCCTATATCTTGTCGCAGGTAGACCTAGAAACTAGACTTGCTTACTAGACCTGCATGGGCTACCACCAAAAATGTGTCACGACCCACACCCAAAAAATCGGGCATGAGTCATGGGTACGTCCAGCCTACGCCACAAAATCGACGGTAGAACACTGTATCGGTCCGTTCTAGGTCACAATATCTATATCTCACAAAACCTGTCAATATAACCTCTCCAAAAGGAGGGCAACCATGCAATATATATATGACTCAATCATAATAACTAGGGGAAGCGTAAAAGCATGATAAGATATCACAACGAAACAAAGAAACAAAGAGAAAGTACAATATCCAATATACAGTCCAAGACTAAAGTCTACAATATTTTACGATAACAAAATAATAAATACAGTCATCCAAAATAGCAACTGGGAACAACCCAGGGAAACCCACCTAGCTGAACTAAGGTGCTAACGGCGTCTCCTCGACGGGCTCCTCCTCAATCTCTGGGTCACAACTCTCCTCGACGCCCGGCCCGTAGAATATCGGGCAAAAATCCTCAGGATCCTTTGGAAAAAATATGTCCAGTCAGGACTGGAGCGAAGTATATAACTCTGAAAGCAACTCCAAATATATGGTAAGGTGTATATGACTAGCAATAGAAAAGTATACAAGATGCACAGGAAAATAAATACATGGTGGAGCAGATAAAGTAGCTGCAATATAAAACTGGAGAAACAATACAAGTAGTAGAGAAGTAACTGCATATAAGAAAATAGGAATACTAGCTAAGTGCCTTGAGCACAAGTTCGTTATGTGATCGGCTTAGGTTGCACATGAATAATCTACGATAACTCCGTTCTGCGTGAGTTGCATAACCGACATACACATGAATACTGTTTGCTTTGATCACATAACCAACTCATATTCCCCTCCCCCACTAATACTCTTGGATCCAACTATGACACGCTACATACATGATAAATAACTCGCGCATATGAAGTCGAGAGCACACGAAGCACATGATAGCACACGAGAATCAATACCTGAAGCACATGATGAAATACACGTGATAGAGTACCCGCTGAACACGGTAAGGGGGATAACATCTTATGACGGGATCCAACTAGTACCAGCTCATGAAACAATGTGTCAGAATCAAGTATTACAGTTCTAGAACAGGTGATATATACGCTATCATGAAATGGAAACAATCAGAGGTAGGTACTCGCCTGACGTCCTGAGCAACTTATGAGGATTGAGATCCGGACTGGCGTCGCAAGAACCTATTATGAAAAGCAAGGTTAAACGGGGTTCTAAAGAGTTAAACTAATATAAAATAACTAAAAATAAGCTTCTAGGGTTATTCTAGGTCGAACGGGTCAAACCGGTGAAATTTGGGTCAAAAAGTCAACCAGGGGTCCAAAAAGTCAACTCTGGGTCAAAACTAGGTCAAATGTTGACTTTTGTGGTCAACGGGGGCAATTATGGTCAACGCTAGGTCAAACTAGGGTGCCCCTAAAATTCTAAGTCAAAACTAGCTCCTTAAGCTAGTAAACCCTTAAACTGGCCTCTTTGAGATACCGGGATACCCTCGGTATCCAATACCTCGACCTAAGCTACACACCCCGCCTATACCCACTAACACCTATGCTAACACGCGTAAATATATACACCAATACATATAAAAGTAACTCTAAACTCAAACCTAGGCAATTGCTCAAAAACCTCACTCCGATACTCAATACCTTGGGTATCTCAAGGTATTGAGATACCATGATATCTCAAGGTATTGAGATATCCACTAACCCTCTCTAACACTACTCATCTAGCTAACTAACTAGCATAAATATATATACCTAGCTATATATCTAGGCTAGTATATATATATATATATATATATATATATAAACACATATGCATATATCTACATAACTATATACATATATATACATATATATATATATATATATATATACACATACACATATACATACCTCATATATATATATATATATATATATACACTAAGTATCTATCTATCTATCTATCTATCTATCTATTACTAAGTATCTATCTATCTATCTATCTATATATATATATATATATATATATATATATATACTCATGAATCTAACTCTCTACTTCTCTCACACTGCCTACTGCTACCTGCTGAAGCTAGTGCCACGCTGCTATCGCTACAGCTGCTGCTAGCTGCTGCTATAGATGCATCCTGTTGTTGGCCTGCTGGCCATGTAGCTGCTGTTGCAGCTACTTGCCTCGCCATGCTGCTGCTCTTGCTGCGTTTGCTGCTGCTGCAGCGGCCACATGTTACTGTTGCTGCTACACTCTGCTACTGCCGCTGCTACACGCTGCGCTGTCGCTGCTATGGCAGCATGCTGCTACTACTGCAGCAGCTACTACCTGCGCTATGCTGCTCTCTGAAACTCCTATCTGTTGCTGCATACTCTTACTGCACAGCAGCTACTGCCACTCCCTCCATTCTGCTGCACACCACAGCCCTCTCATCACCCCCCCTTGCTAGCTACTGCTGCTCTCTGCACATGCTGCCACTGCCTCTTCCTCTCTGCTGCACTGCTACTCTCCCATTCAACTCCCCCATTGACACACCACACACACACACACACACACACACACGCATATAGATATATATATATACACATAAACACACATATATATATATATATATATATATATATATATATATATATATATATAGGTACACACACACTTATACATACACACACATATATGTATATATACATATAGTCTCATATACATATATACATACACACACTTATATATATATAGACACACACACATATATATATATATATATATATATAGACACACACACACACACACACACATATATATATATATATAGACTCATATATACATAAACACACTCACTTATATATATATAGATACACTTACACAAATACATATATACACTCATATATACATATACAAACACACACACACACACACACACACACACACACACACACACACATATATATATATATATATATATATATATATATATATATATATATATATATATATATATATATATATATATATATATATATATATATATATATATATATATATACGCACACACACACACACACACACACACACACACATATATATATATATATATATATATATATATATATATATATATATATACATATAGACACACATACATATATATATAAACTCATATATACACATATATATACTTAAACACAATGCACACAACACACAACACAACACACACAACACCCCACCAACACGCTCACAACCACCCAAACACACATAAACATATATAAATATATAAAATATAACTCGATAACTCTAGCACACACTCCCCAAAGCTAAACCAACGCGCGCACAAGCCCGAAACCTAGAAACCAAGTCGAAATGGCCATTCGGTCATTTCGACGAATACGTGGAGTGCGGTTCGCGAAACCTCGTGAAACGCACACCAAACCTACTCGAAATCGGCCCAAAATTTATCCACAGATTTTAATCGATGTCTAGAACCTAGAAAAAATTCTAACTCATCGATTTTAGGTCCGTGGCAAAAATGCGCATGCACATAGAACCTACGACGACAAAAATATCCAAATCGCCCGAAACGCCAAAATCTCTGCGATATGACCTCACGTGTCCGAACGGGGACACGTACTTACCCTCAAGACATCCAAGCACGTCTACCTAGGTCCGTCTAACCTAGGGCATCACACAAAATTGGACCAATCTCAGATTTTATCCAAAATTGACACAAAACCTAATGTCTAAGTCTCCAAACACAACCAAACAAGTTCTAACTTCCTTCCACGGGTAGCCTTAAGATCTAGGAAGGTTCTAAACTACTAATTACACTATATAATAGCAACCACTAAGAGAAAAGTTAGGGTTTATCTCTTGGGAGTTTGAATCCCAAGGCCAAAGTCTCCAAAACCCTTGAAATCACCACCCTCAAGCCTCCAATCCTCCAAGCAAAGCCTCTACACTGAGTCTAGGCTCTACACACCTAAGTTAGGGAAAAGTATAGGGTTAGGGTTCACATCTATGGAAGAAATAGAAGAAGGAAGATAAGGAAAGGAGAATACTTACTTGAAATGAGAGATTGGAAGAAGGAAGAAGAAGAAAAGAGTGGAGAATGTAGTGTGGAGTGTAGCGCCCCGTTCCCCCGGTGCGGGGAGCGCGGCTAAGAAACACGAGACGGTATCGTTCGATCGGGATAGATTGAATTAAGAACTCGTCCTCGTTATGGATTTGTTTCTTCGGAATCGATTCCCATATTCAGTGGACCGTGCCCTAAGGATCGGCTTAGCGGCAGAGTCAGGAGGGACCTCTCCGCTGCTATCTTTTATTGCCTCGGTTTTCGATGTCGCTTGTTGCTTTCGTGCTTTGAGTTTGTTTTGGGATTTGCTTGTTTTTCTTGAACGGTTTCGATGGTTTTCATTGTTTTCGTTCATTGAACTGCACTTCAATTCCGAGATTGGAAAGAGAGGAAGAAGTATTAATCGAGCTGTTCGTGTGCAGGTGAACGAGCAGTAGGCGGCTTGCGAGCGGAGTCATGAAGTGCCTCTTTCCTTCTCCCTTCCAAAATCTAAGTGAGTGGCTACCAACCCGATTAGCTAGCCCTGCTTCCAAGCTTCACATATATATAATCTTGCATTCTTCTTCGCCCCGATCAAACGATACCAAGTAATAATAAAAGAAACCAAGATAAAAGAGAATAGACTTGGTTAATACTGCTTGTCAAACAAACTTGTGAACGGTTACTTACTTGTATGCTTGTTCGTTCGGAATGTTCATCATATGCATCAATTTTAGTTAGAATATATCTTCTTCTAGAATTGTGCTATCAATGCATCATATCTATGCATTACTCGTGTTGCCTCAACTGCGTGAATGGATAACTTAACTAAACATCGTGTGTTCGATCATGGACAACTTGTGCACAAGGGTAAGTTCTGCGGACGGTCGCTGGGGCACTGGCACCATTCCGGTCCGGGCAGAACTCGTGTGTAGTTATCGTGTGCTGGAGGGGATGGCTTGCAACGCATCGTGTGCTTGTCGTGTTCTCGTTGCATGCTATCCCTGTCCTTGACTATGTCCGTTATGGCACCACGCCAGTGATCATTGTGTATATTTAAACCTGTTACAAACTAACTTGTGTCTTCGTGGCAGGGAAGGTATGGTAAGTATTGTGCAGGTAATTTAGACGGTCAGGTAAAATCCACCGAACGGTGGCACGTTTATTTCAGTAAATTCTATATGCTGCTTACTTGTAAATGAACTAAGGCAAGATAGAAACCCACAAATATGCATGCTTCATTAAAACAACGTGTTGATTGGTATAGCTCGGTTAGCTTGCCTTTACCAGTATGTTTCGACATGCTGACCCTCGTTGAAACAGGTTCTCCGCACCAAGGCGAACTGAGCGAGGAGCCAAAGTCGTCTTCCCGATCCAGTCCAGCTGTTGGCGCATCTTCACCGCGCCCCTTGAAGCATTTTAAAGTCAGAAGCTGCAACTCTTTATACACAAATGCAGCTCTGTGGCAAAGCTATCCTCCAGCCTGGAGGTCTATATCTTTTGAAGTTTAGTAAAGGGATATAATGTACATGACTGCTATCTCATTTTGAGTCAACTCTTTTGTAAGCCCGTACGGCATTTTAGCTGACTCGTTCAAGAGTTTGTAATAGATGTTCATTATCAATAGAGAGAACTTTTCCATATTTTAAATCTGTATTTTAATTTATCTGCGTACTCTGAATATGTGCTTGCTATGCAAAATACTTTAGCCTTGTGCGGGCGCAACCCTAGGCCCGCACGGCATCACGATTCGGGGGACGCCCCAACGATTCTACGGAATCGGGTCATGACATAATGGTATCAGAGCATAGATTCAAAGTTCCTTAGACTTCGTGCTGGAAAAGTTCCTTTAATGATCAAATTCCTATGCGAACTCTTGAACTCGCTAGGCCAAAATGAGATACGTTCATGCAATAAGTCCATAATACATTATAATTCTAATATAATTTACCTTCTTTTGAAGGAATGGTACCAGCACAATCTGCAGCGCAAGCTCCGAACGAAACACAAGAAAGCAGTTCGGGCACTTCGGGAAGCTCGCGGAGCCAGCGTGGCATATCTCAAGTCGACCCGCTAGAGCGGTTGATGCAAATGTTAGAATCACAACGACAAAGAGATTATGCTCGCCAAGCCAAGTTCGAAAGAAATTTAGAGACCCGATTCTCAGTCCAACAGAAGCAGGTAGATACCCTGCAACAGATCGTTCAGACTTTGGCTGCCAACCATTCCGCCGCAACAACAACGACTCCGGTGGAACTGCCCGTGCTTGAAGTGGAGATGCCTCAAATCCCAAGGCCGAGGGACGTGACTGCCTTCAACTTGGGCCATTTCAAGAAAGTCTGCAATACCCCATTCAACGAGACTGAGGACCCAGTGGTAGCTCTAGATTGGCTAGCCGAGCTTGAAGATCATTTTGCTCTGCTAGAGGTCCCCGAAGAGAAGCGCGTCGCCTGCGCGCAACTTCAGCTTCGCCTCAACACACACGATTGGTGGAACGTGCATCGACGATCTCTCCAATTTGATCACGGAGAGGAGGCGATCTCGTGGACGACTTTTCGTGCCGCGTTTGAAGAGGAGTTTATACCCCCTCCAGTACAACGTCAAATGGAGAATGATTTCGTGCAGCTGCGGCAGGGCAGTATGACAGTGAAGCAATACTCCGCCGAATTCAACCGACTCTCCAAATTTGCTAGGGCCTATTTACCTGATGCAGTGAGTCGAGCCAGAAGGTTTAAAGGTGGACTATGCCCTGCCATCCATGCGTACGTGGTCAATAATCAGTACGGGACAATGCGTGAAGTCATGAATCACGCCTTATCTCTTGAACCGCAGTATCCTCATGTTTCCACCGGCGCTGTGGATACCTACAATCACAAACGCCAAGGCAACGATAGAGGAAACACCACTGCAAAGTGTCCTAACCACGGCGGTCCCCGGAGAGAAAATCAGGAATGGTGTAACTTCTGTAAGAGATCGGGTCACACCATTAATCAATGTCGTAAGAGACTTGGGTTATGCCTCGCTTGTGGTGATTAAGGCCATGCCATTAGCTCCTACCCGAACCTTCCTGATCGTCGTCCTCAACGAGATAATCCCTAACGGTAAGCATTATTCCTAAGTTTCGGGATAAAACTTCCAATTGGTTGGGTAGGATGTAGTGCCCCGTTCCCCCGGTGCGGGGAACGCGGCTAAGAAATACGAGACGGTATCGTTCGATCGGGATAGATTGAATTAAGAACTCGTCCTCGTTATGGATTTGTTTCTTCGGAATCGATTTCCATATTCAGTGGACCGCGCCCCAAGGATCGGCTTAGCGGCAGAGTCAGGAGGGACCTTTCCGCTGCTATCTTTTATTGTCTTGATTTTTGATGTCGCTTGTTGCTTTCGTGCTTTGAGTTGGTTTTGGGATTTGCTTATTTTCCTTGAACGGTTTCAATGGTTTTTATTGTTTTCGTTCATTGAACTGCACTTCAATTTAGAGATTGGAAAGAGAAGAAGAAGTATTAATCGAGCTGTTCGTGTCCAGGTGAACGAGCAGTAGGCGGCTTGCGAGCGGAGTCATGAAGCGCCTCTTTCCTTCTCCCTTCCAAAATCTAGTGAGTGGCTACCAACCCGATTAGCTAGCCCTGCTTCTAAGCTTCACATCTATATAATCTTGCATTCTTCTTCGCCCTGATCAAACGATACCAAGTAATAATAAAAGAAACCAAGATAAAAGAGAATAGACTTGGTTAATACTGCTTGTCAAACAAACTTGTGAACGGTTACTTACTTGCATGCTTGTTCGTTCGGAATGTTCATCATATGCATCAATTTTAGTTAGAATATATCTTCTTCTATAATTGTGCTATCAATGCATCATAGCGTGGCATTACTCGTGTTGCCTCAACTGCGTGAATGGATAACTTAACTAAACATCGTATGTTCGATCATGGACAACTTGTGTACAAGGATAAGTTCTGCGGACGGTCGCTGGGGCACTGGCACCATTCCGGTCTGGGCGAAACTCGTATGTAGTCATCGTGTGCTGGAGGGGATGGCTTGCAACGCATCGTGTGCTTGTCGTGTGCTTGTCGTGTTCTCGTTGCATGCTATCCCTGTCCTTGACTATGTCCGTTATGGTACCACGCCAGTGATCATTGTGTATATTTAAACCTGCTGCAAACTAACTTGTGTCTTCGTGGCAGGAAAGGCATGGTAAGTATTGTGCAGGTAATTCAGACTGTCAGGTAAAATCCACCGAACGGTGGCACGTTCATTTCAGTAAATTCTATATGCTGCTTACTTGTAAATGAACTAAGGCAAGATAGAAACCCACAAATATGCATGCTTTATTAAAATAACGTGTTGATTGGTATAGCTCGGTTAGCTCGCCTTCACCAGTATGTTTCGACATGCTGACCCTCGTTGAAATATGTTCTCCGCACCAAGGCGAACCAGCGAGGAGCCAAAGTCGTCTTCCCGATCCAGTCCAGCTGTTGGCGCATCTTCACCGCGCCCCTTGAAGCATTTTAAAGTCAGAAGCTGCAACTCTTCATACACAAATGCAGCTCCGTGGCAAAGCTATCCTCCAGCCTGGAGGTCTATATCTTTTGAAGTTTAGTAAAGGGATATAATGTACAGGACTGCTATCTCATTTTGAGTCAACTCTTTTGTAAGCCCGTGCGACATTTTAGCTGACTCGTTCAAGAGTTTGTAATAGATATTCATTATCAATAAAGAGAACTTTTTCATATTTCAAATCTGTGTTTCAATTTATCTGCGTACTCTGAATATGTGCTTGCTATGCAAAATACTTTAGCCTTGTGCGGGCGCAACCCCAGGCCCGTACGGCATCACGATTCGGGGGATGCCCCAACGATTCTACGGAATCGGGTCGTGACATGGAGAAGAAGAAGAAGAAGAAATGAAGGGAAGGGGGTTCGGTCATGAAGTGGGAATTAGGGTTAGGGGGCCAGCCAAGCAATATTATAGGATTTCCATAAGGCAAAATGACTAAAGTGCCCTCTCCTTTAGTCATTTAACTTGGGTTTAGGTTTAGGGTTCACTAAACACACTCTAACTAATCCAAAATAACCCAACTAACTAAAATAAAAATATAATAATTATTCTAAACCCAAAAATAAGTTTGACAAGGGTGTTGGTTGGGTCTGACATGGTTCCACTAGGGTCTGACATGGGTCCAGACTAGCCAAAATCCTAAAACAACCAATAAAAAATAATACAACCATCAATTAAATATAAATATAAATATTTATGAACAATACACAATTACCAAATAAATAAATAAAATAACCCTATTTTCTAGAATTGGGTAGTGACAACTTGTCATTTTTGCAAGAAGCCATGTTACCTTTGGGAGAGCTGCCGGAAGAGTCTTGGACTATGTTTGTACTATTTTACTTTGGGACATCAAGTGAGGGATCATCCCATAGCCCACCCAGCTCAATATGCAGCTCCGAAACATAAGGGTCCCACTAGGCCACCTGTGGCAGAGAGATACCCCAGAAGGGCAGGGCTTATGCGACGACGGTCGAGGAGGCTGATGCTACAGGTAATGGGTTAGCATATTCTTTACTGTTCTTCCTTCATGTTCCTTTCTATCTATTGATTGATTGATTGATTACTTAGTACCTTTAGTTTGCATCAATAATTTTCATGTTAGAATGTAATTAGTAGTATACCTTAGCGGAGACTGCAATATCATGACAAGTAGAGACTATAACCATGCATGTTTATTTTCTTTTCATAGAATTGTATTTTGTATAATTTTTAGATAGGACTTTCGTAGACCATGATTGTTGGGGGTTGACCGTAGTGAAGATTATAATGAATAGGTTATGACTAGCCAAAGAGAGAAGGTATCTTAAATTTTGAGGACGAATTTTTTTAATGGGGGTAAACTTGTCACAACCATATTTCTACAATAGGAATATTTTTATCATTTTGCATTATTATAAATATTGTGTTTATATTTTATTTAATATTATATATATATATATTATAAATAGTATTATTATTGGTTAGTAGATTAGACTATTTTATTAAACTTGACATTAGTGGACCTAACTAGACTTGACTTGACTTGACTCATTGAATTAATTAAATAGTTAGTCATGTTTTGACTCATTAGTTTAGGAAAATGAGTTAGTTATTGAGTTTGAACTATTTGACTTGAGTCATTAGTTAGTCATAACTAGATTAAGTCTATTAAACCCATTTAGACTCAAGAATTGAATATTTTTTCTATAGGATTAGTTGATCCTATTCATGAGAGAATGAGACGGGCTTTTGTGTTTATTCAAATATTCCTTAACCTAACCCTATTAGAAGGCTACATAAGCCTCTTTATTCATGAATAGCCTCTATTTGCTTTTCTAATTAATTCATCTCCAAATTTGGGATCAAACCCTAATTTTTTCACTAAAAATCTCATCTCATTCCATTTCTAAGAAGACAAAGGAGCTTGGAAGAGCAAAGGAAAGCTTGGTGTGGAGCTTGCTAGAAGGGGTGTCCATCATTTCCATTGTGTCCTTGTGGTGTGCTACATTGGGAATCCATCTCCCAATAGGTAAAATCCATATTTTCCTAATCATTTCTATTCTAAATAGTGTATTAGACCCATAGGGACCTTCCCTTGGCTAAGGGCTACCGATAAAAAGAAGAACTAGGTTCATAGGATTCCTATTGTGAAAGTTGTATTGAATTTTTTGGCCAAATTGGGGAAATTCAAGTTTGGTCCATTAAGTATTTGACGGAATATTTTTTTAGTAATTTTAAAGTGAGGTAGATGATTCGAAAGGGAGTGGATGTCCACAATTGGATACGGTGAGTGCGTATCGCGATACATCATGATACGGTGTCGTAGGAAGGGTATTTTTATGTGGTTTGGGTTCCGGTATGCTAATTTCTCTATGTTGCATTAGAATTATTATTTTTAGCATTATTCATATTATATTTGATATGTAAATATGTTTTATAGGCTTTTATGGTCTAGCTTGGTATTTGGGAATGAGTATCATAAGAGTATCATGGGTTTTTTTGTTGTGCACCCTAAGTGTTTGTGCTAATGCTTATGGTAGTTAGAGGGAATGGTCTTGGTGTATGCATGGTGTTGTGGTGGTGTGTGACCGTGTAGAGATCTGTTAGATGTTTAATTGAGTGATGAATAAGGTCTGTGTGTATCAGTGAACAGGAGAGGGTGTGAGTGTTATTATCTTGGGTGTATGGTATTTGATGTTAGTTCCTTGGTCATAAGATACATAGGGGGTATCAATTAGATATGGCTTCATTAGACTAAGTATCAAGAGAGGAGGTGCACAATTATGTGTGCAATATACTGAATTAGTAAGTGAGTGTGTTAGAAGCCTTAGTAAGGGATATATTTATAAGTGACAGTTGTGTAAGTGAGAAAGGGTGAGATTGAGTATAGCAGTTGCACACCTGTGCAAGCTCGGACAATATTGTAAGGAACTGCAACATAATATTTTCATCAGATAAGGGGAGAGGATGTGAGCAATGCACTTGGCCTGCAGGCCAGTGCATTGGAACAATAGCATATCAGTGAGCATCATAGCCCAGTTTGAGTGAAGGGGTGTTTGGAAGTGGTGTTCAGTGCACCTGAGAATGGAGGAGATTGTGGGCTTGTCTTGGAGTTAAAGTAGAAGCAACTGAAGGGGAGAACTAAGTTTAGTGTGCATGTGTTTGCTCGGGGAAAAGTTGGGAATATGGTTTCTTTAGGTGTGTGCATATAGATTGGTGTATCAGTTTCGGTGCCTGTGAGTAGGAGTATAAGTGTATCACACCAAGTATACAATAATTTGGGGGTTCTCAGGAAGTACCAATAACATCAACAATAGCATGTAGTAGCAGCTGTGTATGGGGTAGGACTATGGATTTGGTGTACCAGGATGTGGGGGAGCTTGGTCAAGGTAGAAGTGTTCATTGGATATGCACCATATCCAGTGCTCTGTGTACATGGGTTGCAAGGTGTCTGTGCATATGTGTGCTTCTTTGGCATGGGTTTTTAGGCTTTAAGTGTCTGCAGTGGGTTAAGGTATATACCTGGATATGTGAGTATGTGAAAGGGAAATAGGAATTAACAGTAGAACCATCAGCAAAAATTGGCTTGCGGGTTGCTGCAAATATAGAGAAACATCAGTAGCAGCAATATTGGGGGCAAGGGGAGAAGTGAAAAAATGGGGGGGACTGAAAGCGTGACTGAAGGTATGCGTCTGAGTGTGAGGTAGTTGAGGGTGACTGATACTTGATTTCATGTGTAGGTGTTAGTGATATGTGTTCAGTGGGTAGCATTGGTAGTTGTATATGTATCACGAGTAGAACCTGTAGTGCCCTGATCCTGTTGTGGAGCACGGACTGGGCTAGCTGCTGAATGACCGAGTCAGAATCAGTTATTGGAGAAACTAGGGCTAGGACAGTTAGCCTGTGCGAGATGATGTGGGTGAAAAGCTTGTTGGCTGAGATACGTTTATTTAGAGGAGACTCCCAACAACTTTGATGTGACAGCAAATTAGCTGATTGTTTAACTAAAGATTTAGGTTCTAGAAAGTTTGATATCTTTTGTAACAAGATGGGGATGATTGATATCTATCGCCCCTCTTGAGGGGGAGTGTTGAGTTATGAGAACTTATTTAGTCCACATTGGATAGAAAGTAAGGAGGAGGCTAGCCTCCTACTATATATATGTAATCTCTCATTGAGAAATAAATCAATTAAATCTTTCTACATTCTCCTTGACATAGCACAATAACTGGGAGAAAAAAATCTGTAATACAGTATTATAAAGCTCAAATTTTGGCGTCAAAACAAAGAAAGGTCACAACTAAAAGCAACTCAATACATATAGATGAAGCCAATGGCTGATCCACTATTTGCAATAAGGGTAATCCAAATTAGCATGTAAATTTTTAATATAGTAGTAAGGGTTAAAATTTAAATAAAAAACTGATAATATAATATTTTTATGCAAACATAATTTTAAATGTGACCAAGACAAAAATAAATAAATTACAATAGCATTCTACGTGGTTTCATGTCTTGAAATAATTGCAATACATCTTTCTTGATAGCATTGTTAAAAATATCTAGTTTTTATTTAATACATGCTCTATTTTCATACCATTATTTTATTCAGTGTCGAACTTTAGATTTTGAGACAAAGACGAACTCTAAAAGTGATGTCCTCAAAACTTACCATTTATATTATATTAATTGTTTCTATCCATGATGATAGAATAGTATTGTCAACCCAAATAGTTTGCTTCTCTAGTCTAGTAGTGCTTTACAAATGAAAATAAATACACCAAATTGTTTTATTAAAGGAGGCATGTTTGCTTCTCTAGTCTAGTTTGCAACATATCACTTGATATTTCAAATGACAAATAAAAAATCAACAAGAAATACAAAAAAAAAAAAAAAACTTAGTTTCTCTATTAGTTTCTTTCAATCTCAATAGAGATAATTATGCAATTAAATGGCAAGAATATATTTTTTCAATAAATTAGTCAAATACAAATAAAGATAATCAACAACCATATTTAGGTAAGAGCATATTTTCTAATAGATTATAATTTATAAGTGAACCAGAAT
The DNA here is from genome assembly GCA_036927795.1 of Iris macrosiphon. Classification (NCBI taxonomy): domain Eukaryota; kingdom Viridiplantae; phylum Streptophyta; class Magnoliopsida; order Asparagales; family Iridaceae; genus Iris; species Iris macrosiphon. The sequence continues at coordinate 308,554,564 of JAYESA010000005.1, forward strand.
TTTAGACTTCACTTATCCGAGATTAAAAAATAATAATGGGCCACACATGTAGCTTATTGTACATAAAAATATTCAAATTCGGGCGGGCCTTTTTAGTGTCCATAGCCACCACAACCACATAAGAAGTACAATTTTGTAAGCACTATAAAATAAGTCAGAAGAAATATGGGTGTGGGTGGGTCTTCTAGTTGCCATAGCCACATGAGAAATTCGGACGGGTCTTTCAAATTCGGTTTATGTACAGTATAAAAAATAATTTTTGTTCTCTAAAATTTTGGAACTGAAGTAACTGTCTTTTGTCTCATATTAAGTCCGGATCTGTATTTTTTTCTCATATGCAATAATTAAAACTAGCTCGATTGATTTTGTAAATTAATAATCTTCTCATTTTATATTCTTTGGTACCAGTTAGAAAAAGTGCCATACTCTATAGACCAAAACTACTACTTATTGGAGCTGGTATGTATACAATCTATTAATTGGAGAATAATGATAAAAGTTGAAATGTAGTGTAT
>JAYESA010000005.1:308555178-308744036 GCA_036927795.1 Iris macrosiphon
ATTAATTAAGTCATGTATTGTAGGTATTCATATTTAATTTTTATCGATCTAACTAAAATTAATTTCTGACTAATAGGCAAAATTAGTACATGATGACAACATCGAGATTAACCCGAAGGGCAAGAAGGTGATGGTGGTAGGAGGAGGAGGAGGAGGAAGTACGGCCCCCTCTATAGATACAAAGGGAAAGAAGGTGATGGTGGTAGAAGAAGGAGAAGCAAGTACGTCTTATAAAGTAGTACATGATGTTGGCATCAACAACAACAATATTATTAGGAAGGAGAAGGAGGTCGTGATGATGGTAGAAGATCAAGTAGAAGAAAGCAGTACATCTAACGGCGCCGGTGGCAACAAGAAGGAGGAGGTGGCCGCGAAGAAGAAGAGCGATGGTATTGCAGGTCGACTGGAGGTGAAGATGTACAATAGAGGCGGGTGGAGGTTCTTGTTGAGTCTAGGTCACTGAATTCGAGTTGCGGCACCATCATCAACGGCTCCGAATGGACAAAGTTCCTGATCATAAGTGAGTTGCGAGCCGGAGACGAAGTAGAGCTCTGGCCTTCAGGAGCTGGGATCAGAAGATCAGAGGAAGCAGCTGTGCTTCGTTCTAGCCAAGAAGAAGAAGAATTAATTAGAAGCCACATTAATAACTGTATGCATTGTTTGTCTTTGTTTGAAGAGCTAGTGCAGTTATGGTTTTGTTTCTCCAGATTCATACAAGTTATTGATTATTTTCTTGTAGCTTCTCTAGTTGTTTAATTTGGTTGTTGGTTTTTTGTTTTCAAATAGTTTATATTGCAATTTTAATCTTGTAAACTTGATTAAAATAGAAATTTATGCATGCAATCATGCTAAAATCTCCATGCAATCATATGCTCTAGTATTATTGTTGGGATAAATTTATACTTTGCAGCTAGATAGTTATTTTTCGTTTTTCTCGCACTAATCGGCCACATTGTATTATTAATGGTTGTTTCTTCAGAATCCTGTGGTTTTGGAAATAGTAGTAACGCTTGTTTCTTCACAATCCTGTGGTCCCAAATCAATCCACAACAATATGATCAGCTTGTACGTACTTGAGTTCCTGCTTCATCTCCGGTGGATGGATTGTCCAAGTCAGAGCATGCATTCTGAGATCACTGCTGTTGAACCCTCATCAATTGAAAACAAACTCCTAACTCGAGCTCCAGAAAGTTGATCAACTGTAGATGAACCATCTCAACAGCTTGCCTAGTCGTCACATAAATCATAAGGTGGCAGCCTAGGTGCTGTAATTAGTGGCGGAACTAGTCTATAAATTAGGAATTTTAGGTTTAGTTTGTACGATACGAGGACAATAGTATCGTCCAGAAATTTGGAATAAAGACTTTGTTGCTGTTGTTGTGTTTTTTTTCTTTAAATAAATAATAAGATAAATTAGGTATTTTGTTTGTTTGTTTGTTTAGATTCTAGTTTTGATCTAATCTAGTTTTTTTTCTTTCAGATTCTTAGATTTCATATGTAATACATATTTGTTTTCAAACTTTATTAATGCAGGTACGAAGTTTCGGAACATGTACAGTCACGTTTGGGACAATAGAAAAGTGTTAAAATTTTGGTAGTCCTTGTGTATAGTTAAGACTATCATGCATAGTTAAGATTGCCAAAATTTTGATAGTTTTAAGCCGAGATCACTGACTTGGGCCAACCAATTTTTTTTTTTTTTTTTGCAGATTAGTTTAAGAAGTAAGAAAATAAAAAATTTGACATAAAGTTTCTATATTCTCTGTTGAGTTATGTGGATTTATTTAGTCCCACATTGGATAGAAAGTAAGGAGGAGGCTAGCCTCCTCCTATATATATGTACCCCTCTTTGAAAATAAATAAATAAAGTATTTCTACATGGTATCAAAGCCAAAATTCTGAATATCTTTCTCCACATTAAAAAAAAAAATTTCATCTCTTTTCTTCTTCTCCACCACCGTCCCTCTTCTCCGTCGTCGACGTCCCCTCGGTGGGTGTTGTCTAGAACACCTGTGAAAGCAGGGTACGTCGATGCCCCCCTGTGGGTGTTGTCGAACCTGCGGGTAGCAGGGTACGCTACTGTCGACCTTGTCCTCGTTATACGCTGGCGTACACTACCAGAATAATTCAAATTAGCGACGCCTGGAAACGTCGGTAAATGGCCTAAAAACGTAGCTAAAAAAATAGAGACATAATTAGCGACAAATTACTATAAAATAGAAAGTCAGACAATATATAAGATAGCTCGAAGACAGAAAAAATAGATCGCAATTAACGTCGCCTATAGCGCATTACTAGCCGACATCCACGCTATCTCATTCAGCGACGTATTTGCATCGCTAATATTTTTCTTATTAGCGACGTTTAGCGACTCAACGTCGCTAATTTAGCGACGTATTTTGTATCGCTAAACGTCGCTAAATTTTCTGTTTAGCGACGTTTTACAACACATTTAGTGATATTTTATTGACCTGGCAAATACTGCCATATCAGCAATTTAAACGACATTCGGCGACGTATTTAGCGACGTATTCAACGACGTATATAAACGTTGCTAAACGTCGCTAAATTTTTAGTAAAAAAAGAATGTAAAATGGTTTCCAAACCAATCTTCCTGCAGTTTATGAATTCCCAATTTATATAAATAGACCCGGAGCAACCTCCGTTGAAATTTTTGGGTTCGACAATCCCTTCAATGGAACACTTAATACCGGTAAATTAACATACATTTAATATTGAATAAAATAAATACACAGACTTATAATAGTTCATAAAAATAGACAGACCCGGAGCAACCTCCGTTGAAATTTTTTGGGTACGAAATATCATAAAAGTATTGAAATATCACAGTCACACAATAAACACAAAATAAAAGTACAATGGTCACACAAAAAGCATAATATAAAAGTATCACAGTCACACAACAACCACAATAAAAGTATCATAGTTACACCATAAGTCTTATCCAATTTCTCAATCTTGAGGATATCCAATACGCTGGGACAGAAACCAGTCCCTCAAATACTTCGCATAAACAATGTCTATTGTGATCAATCTCCGCTATAGGTGTTAGGTGACTGGAATTCCCCTCTGAGCTGGTGCCCTGCCTAACAGTAGGAGGCACCACTTCCTCCTTAATAGTAGAAGTTGACACTTCCTCCTTAACAACCGCTTCCCAATTTAACAGTAGGAGATATCTCTTCCTCTTTAACATTCACTTCCTCCTAACGGTAGGAGGTATCACTTCCTCCTTAACACTAGGAGGTGCCTCTTCCTCCTTAACATTCACTTCCTCCTTAACGGTATGAGGTATCACTTCCTCCTTAACAGTAGGAGGTGCCTCTCTCAAGCGACGTGCACGTACTCGGGTCATGGGTGCCATCTGGTAAGATAGATGGAAACAAAGAATATAATTGATAACAGATATAAATATATGTATCCATATTGTTAAAATAGATGTTATGTTCCACATTAAAAATACAGTACAAAATTTCTTAACTAATTCCTTAATTTGAAAAATACTAAATATTTTATAAACTATCCGAATACAAAATTGTAAATACTTTTTTATCGATACTGCGAACCCAACTTAATTTAGCATCACTCCATAAGCATGTTGCATACTGAGGTAGCCAAGGGCTTGATAAAAATGTGCATAATTGGTAAAAATTCGTAGTTAATTGGAAGTAGTACATAATTCATGGATGGTTGCTTAGGTTTAGTCCATCTACATGGGGACTTGTACTGCTCCACTGTCTAATGGTTCTGGCTTCTATGGGTTTCGCTAAGTTTGCTTGTATGGTGAACTTTGTGTCTGATGGACCATTTTGTGCTCCATAGTTTTCTTGTGCTACTAATATTCATGTTTCTGAACAAATATATAAGTTATATGATATACTTCTTTCTTTTTGTGGAAAATTATATTTTTAAAATTTTCATGTAATTAAGGAATTCTACAAGTGTAATTTTATGTCAATATTTCAGTTGTTATATGTTCATGTTATTGTACTCATAGATAGTATTTTCTTGTCACAATTTAGATATTTTACATTGTTAATGAACATGGGAGAAATAAATTTGTGTAATGTATGGGTTCAACAGTGCATTTGATAGTGCTAGTAAGTAGTAGCTAGTAAAATATCTTTTAAGATAATGTTGTGAGTTTGAAGTATATTACATTGGTGCACTACCAAAATATGATAAAATAACGATATTTTTAGCGACGTCAAAGTAAAACGTCGCTAATATTAAATATTTCAGCGACTCCAAAAATAAACGTCGCTATAAGTCGTTGTTTGGCGACATATAGCGACTGTAATTCAGTTTTTTAAAAGAATGGTCGCTATAAGCTTATTTAAAGTCGCTAAACGTCGCTGAGTTTTATGATTTAGCGTCGTTTAGCGACGTATTTAGCGATGTTAGTATTTTTCGATATTTAGCGACGTTTTTAGTGACGTCTATAACGTCGCAAAATATTTTTATTAGTGACGTCATAAGTTGACGTCGCTAAACGTCACTAAAAGTTTAATATAGGTTTCGATTCCCCCCTTCTGTCAAAATCTTCCCCCAATTTTTCAAAAACTTTCCCCTCTCCCCCCCTCCGACGAACTGCACCCTCCGGCGTCCTCCACAGCGGCCTACTCCGGCGTCCCCCTCCTCCTCCTCCTCTTCCTCCTCCTCCTCTAGGTAAACCTAACTCTCTCTCTCTCTCACAGGACACGGCATGACACTAACATAGACACGACACACACACGTGACAGACACGACATGACACTAACCCTAACACACACGTGACAGACACGACATGACACTATCTGCGTCATTGTTCGTGGATGTACAACCGTTATCCTGATGACATGTACGGTGTACGGGATAAATTCATTGAGGGTTTACAACAGTTCCTGCAATTCGCCAAGGCATTTTCTCAGTACATGGACGGTACCAAAATTAAGTGTCCGTGTGTGAGATGTCACAACTTAAAATATCATCCAGAAGTGAAAGTCACATAACATTTGTACTCGAAGGATTTTACGCCAAATTACTATCAGTGGACCGCTCACGGAGAACTTGTGTCTTTAGCATCAGAGTTGGAGCCTTATGTGGAGCCATATATAGATGTCCACGACCACACTGCTTACAATGACGGGTGGGTAAACATGGTTTTTGATATGGCAGGGCCTAGTTTCGATCTGGACAATCATGATGCAGCTGAGGAGGCATTAAATACCGATGATGCGAAGTTCATGGAGTTGCTGGAGAATGCAAGGACTCCATTATATCCTGGTTGTGAAGATCATTCACCGTTCGAGGTGGTTACAAGATTGTTGAGTATCAAGTCCGATTTTAACATGTCACAAGAATGCTATAACTGACTGATGGATTTAATTATAGAGATCTTACCAGAGGGTGCAAAGTTGCCTAAAGACTTCTACCGATGTAAGAGGATGGTGAGATCACTATGGATGTGATACGAAAAAATCGATGCATGTCACAACGGGTGCATGTTGTACTACAAAGATGACAAGGATGAAGATGCGTGCAGATTCTGTGGTGCTGATCGCTACAAGGTCACTGGAAGAGGAAAGTATGTCGGTGTAAAGAAGCCTACCGATTCGATGCACTACTTGTCTTTGATGCCGCGATTACAGAGGTTGTTTATGATGAATGAGACTGAATAAAATATGTGTTGGCACAGGCGGAAACAGATCGAAGGAGTATTGGATCATCCATCCGATGGAGAAGCATGAAAGCACATTGATCGAGAGTATCCAGATTTTGCTTCGGATCCGCGTAATGTCAGATTAGGGCTCTCCTCCGATGGTTTTATCCCATTCGGACTTTCAGGATCCCAGTATTCGTGTTGGCCTATGATCGTCACTCCGTACAATCTACCCGCCTTGGATGTGCATGAAGACTCCATATATGTTCCTAATCGTTATTATCCCGGGTCCGAAGAATCCGAAGAGGAACATCGATGTATATTTAAAACCTTTGATAGATGAGTTGAATTAGTTGTGGGAAGTAGGTGCCAACACGTACGATATTTCCAGAAAGCAGAATTTTCAGATGAGGGCAGCACTTATGTGGACCATCAACGACTCAATTGCGACGAGAATAAAGTGGAGAAGCTAGAGGGGTAATTAATTAATACGTCCACTTTTACGTCATCTCAATGTAATAGTATAAGGTACTATTATGCTACTAATCAGCGGTTGCTTCGTTGTTTTTCAGCACATATAATGATAAGCTGAGGTCGGTTAGACCCTACATAACAGACGAAGAAGTAGAACAAGAAATGAGATGCCATTTTCCTTCTTGGTTTAGCGCATATGTAAGGAGCTTGGTAATTACTTTTTCTGTATGCACTTGTGTCATTACCATATTTTCTAGGAAAGAGTATTTTGGTCATTTCATAATTAATTAAATATTATGCATGTTAAATATTTATTTATTGTATTATTATTTATTGTTAGCATGTTAGATTTATTTTGGACTTGTGTAGTGGACCTAACTAGTCTAGAATAGATCCATGGACCAACATTTAATTCTAGTTAGAATTGAGCCCAATAGTAAGCACATTCATTAGGAGGATGAATTAATTAAGTTAAACCCATTAGACTAGAACCTTTCCTCCTTAATTAATTTCTTCATGAGAGGCCCCAAGGGATATTTTAGACTTTACATAGTAGCTTGAGGGAGGGGGAAAGTGAGGCCTATATAAAGGGGATAAAAACTTTCTCTCTCTTCATTTTTTTATTCCAAATCTAGATATAGAATTTTTCTCAACCAAATTCTATCAAATTCGTACCAAATTTTTCCCTAATTCCTTTCTAAATCACCATTGGAGACTAGTAAAGCAAGGATCTAGAAGGAGGAAGCAAGGTTCTACAAAGAGGAGCAAGGATCTACAAGTTGAAAGCCAATTTCACCAATTTCGGAGATCTTATTGGGAATCCATCTCCCAATAGGGAGTTTTTCCTCCGATACGGAACTTTGTGCATGTTATATTTTGACACGTACACGTAGTTATGTGTTTGACTCTTCGTATTATTCATAAATAATGTACTAGACTTCCTTGTGTCCTTCGGGGTACGTTTGGTTGTGTGGTGGACTCGTGTCGCAAGCGTATCATAGATCTAGTGTGATACGGGTACGGTGCACTCTACGTGTTTATTTCATTGCTCTTTAATTCAATATGACTTATGTATATATATGATATATTATATGATATACATGTATATGAGTGTAAATTTATATCATATTGTATAAGTGAGTATTTATAGCTAAGTATACATATAGCTATGTGCCTTAGTGTTTATATATATATATATATATATATATATATATATATATATATATATATATATATATATATATATATATATATATATGTATATATGTATTGATATATCTATAAGTGCATATGTGTATCTATATGTATTTGTATGTTGAATATATATATATATATATATATATATATATATATATATATATATATATGTGATAATATATCTATACATGTGTATGTTGTATGTTGTATTTTATATATATATATATATATATATATATATATATATATATATATATATATATATATATAGGGAGATGTCTATGTTGAAATTGGAGGTGTTGGGGGTCATGAGAATCAGAGGGTGTATGTGCATCATAGTATATTAGTTATATGTATATGCTTATTGATTATATATATATATATATATATATATATATATATATATATGGGTATCTCTATAGTTATGTTATATATCTATGTATGTATGTATAGGTGACTGTATATATAGTTGGATATGTATAGGTATCCATATGTATCTATATAAATTGGTTATGTGAGTGTGTTGAGTGTCTAGTTGTGTGTGTGTGAGTGAGGTGTTATGTTTATATGTAAATATATATTGATATGTACATATTGAGATATATTGATGTATACATATAGATGTATCTATATATGTATATAACTACTTGTGCATATACCTATAGGTGTTTGTGTGTGTGGATGTGTGTAGTTGTGAGTGAATACAAATGTACGTATATATATATATATATATATATATATATATATATATATATATATATATATGTGTGTGTGTGTGTGTGTGTGTGTGTGGAGATGCTAGAGAGAGTATTTATGAGTGTGCTTGCGCGTGTGTGTGGAGAGAAGGGGGGCTCGACATGAATTAGCCACAGCAGCTATAGCAATAGCAGCAGCAGCAGCAGTATTAACGACAGCATCAGCAGCAGAAATAACGATAGAAGCAGCTGCATTAGCAATAACAGCTGCAGCAGCATCATTAGCGACAACAACATCAGCAGAAATAGCGACAGCAGCAGCAACAACATTAGCAACAGTATCAGCATTAGCGATAGCAGCAGCAGAAATAGCGACAACTGCAGCATTAGCAATAGCAGCAGCAACATTAGCGACAGCAGCTGCAGCAATAGCGACAGCAGCAGCAAAATACAAGCTCAAGGGAGCAGCAACGTGTATCGGGGAGGGCTATCAAGTTATAAGTTAGCTAGTTTGGTTAGTAGTATATGCATAGTTAGTGTAATAGTTAGTTAGTTGTGGGTTATAGTTGGTAACTATATATATATCTATGTATGGTAAGGTATTAGTAAGTAGCTATATGTATGATAAGGTATTAGTTAGATTCTAAAATATATATATTAGAAGTATTGTATTGGGTTTGAGTATCGGGAGGGGTGTGTAGGTAGTGTGATACGCTTTGGTTAAAAGCCATGGTATCCTATTTGCATTAGTTAAGTAAAGTACTATATGTATTGCCTTGTGTATATATATAAATTACTATTTTGTATTAAAAACTTGCGTATCTTAGGATACGGTATCCTATTATTTTCTTAGTATCTTAGATCTAGCTTGTTTAGCCTAGATTCATAGTGTATGAATCCAATATCATTGAGATAGACTCATGCAACCTAGAAATAGCTAGTTTGACCAAGTTTGACTAGTTTGGCATAGAGTTGACCTAGTTTGACTATTTTGACTTAGAAATGGCTTTACGATCTAGAAGTTGACTAGTTTAATTTTTCTCATTCCTAAAATCTTGTATTAATACAATATTCCATATATAGGTCGGTGATACCAGTTCGGATACCGTTTTGCATCTTTTGCTCTGGACCACAAGCGAGTACATTCTCTGATAGTTTTTATTATTTGATTACCACTATAATTCAAGTATTTAGAAATGTTACTTATGATTCTTGACACGATGGTACACGAAATGGTATTATTATTGGATCGTCAGTCATGGGATGTTACCTTGATTTTGGAGATGGTATCGGATACTGTCCTTGTTGGTATTGGATAACATTGAATATTATAGATTAAACATTGGATAAATTGGCTAGTAACGTGTCATGATTCGATCCATCGTATCAGTCGGGGCGGGAGAAATACCAATTAAATATGTGATCAAGAAACTATCGGCTGGTAGTGTAATCATTGGCTACTAACTAACCATGCAATTCACGTATAGTTGAGTTAGCTTCTTAGTGTAATCATTGAATCTCCCAAGCCGATCACATATTTAGTTAGTATCTCAAAACACATAGTTATTGTAGATTCTATTATTTTAGTTCATTGATTACCTTGTTCTATTCTAACATTATAGTTTCATTCCTTCATTCTTCTACGCATTGATTTATATTTCTATTGCTAGTATTGCCTATTCTTTCATTGTTCTTGATCATCAGTTATATTCTCATCGTAGATAGCATCCTCTACTTTACTATTTTATAGTTTTTGTCAATTAATTAGAACTGCTATTGGATTATACTTCGCTCCATTCCTGACTGGAAAATATTTTTTAGAGGATCCAGGAGATTGGTGTCTGACATACTACGGACCTCAGCCTATAGACGATGCAGACTTGGACCCACTGGTTCTGGAGTGACTGCCCGGAGATTTAGCCGGATTCACTAGTTTGCATAGTAGGTTCTCTTTAGCATTTTGGTACCGAATTTATTTTTGGCATATATTTGAGATTTGGATATTTTTAACTATATAGTTATGTTAGACTTCTGTGATATCTTCTCGTGCTATAGAAATATGATTGAGTATTGTGTTGAACTAAGTTTATTACACTCTTCTTGGAGTTGAGATATTATTGGAGGTTTATGCATTATTATGAGATAATTAGATAGTATAGTTGACCAAGACAGTGTTCTACCGCTGATACTGCGGCGTAGGCTGGGCGTTGTTCCCGACTTACATCCCTACACCCGGTGCGGGTCGTGGTACCTTTTTAGTAGTGGCCTATGAAGGTCAGGCTTCGCAATAGTGCGATATCGTGGTAGTACGACGACTTAGTTGTACTACTGCGAGCCTGCGATAGGATATAGGACATATGATACTAGGATGAGAGTGGGATACTCAATCACAACTAGGAATTCCAATCTGAATTGAATCGCTACTTTTGATTCTTTCTGAATACTTTGAATATTTGTGTCCTTCCTTGATGATATCTTATCTCGTGTTGAATTAATCTCTTTTATTTTAATTTATCTTCAGGATGCCGCCGAAGACTAGATCTCATCGATCGGGAGCAGTTTCTGTGAGGTCTGCCACCTCTCAATCTTTCACTCAAGCAGTAGGGTTTGTACCTCCTACAATGTCAGTTCACGTAGGAGTCTCGGCTGCCTTCGGAGGTTCTTCTCCACCTGTTCCGAGGACTACCCCAGTTGCTTCAGAGGGACTTCCACCACCTCCATTTTCAGGAGATGTCGTGTTGATGGTTACACTATTTAGAGAGATGATGGAGTTACAGAGGGCACGGATAGAGGCCCAACATAGGCAGTCAGATATGATACGACAGAGTATGGAAAATGCCCATCAGGTAGCTATTACAGCAGTTCAGAGAGAGGCTCCTCCACAGCCACAAGATGTTCAGCTCGAGCCAGGTAACATTTAAAATTTCAAGAAGCTTGAGCCTCGAGTATTCAAGGGGACAAAGGGTATAGTCTATGCTGACGATTGGCTTGAAGATATCGAGCGTCTCATGAGGGGGTCCCGTCTTACGGATGATCTGAAGGTTGAGGTGGTAGGACTTCAAATGTTCGACGTTTCCCGTACTTGGTTCAGGAATGAGCCACTTCTTACTAATGCGGGGCAGTCTTGGGAGGTGTTCAAGGATCTATTTAAGAAGAAGTTCTTTGCTCAGACGGACAAATTGGAATTAGGAAGATAGTTTGAGAGCCTTACACAAGGGAGCATGTCCGTAGAGGAGTATGCCGCAGAGTTCGGGAGGCTGAGCTGATTTGCGGAGTACTTGGTGAGGGAGCAAAAGTTTGGGCTATCCGTTTTTGTGAGGGTCTGAATTGGGAAGTAAAGATTCTGAGATACTTTCAAAGACACGCAAGATCGAGTGGGAGTGGAACTTGAAGCCGAAGAGGGACCATGATATGTTTGGGGGTGCTAGTAGCAGTGTGAGACCAGCAAAGAGGCCGCGGTTCCAGCAATAACAGTTTCCAGGACAGTTCAGAGCTTATCAGCAACAATATTAGATGCATAAAATAATTGTTGCTCCAGTACAAGCTCCAGTACAGCAGATACCACAGCAGTCTCAGAGACAGGTCTAACAGGCTCCTCAATGCACCTATTGTAAGAAGACTGGACACACTTGGGAGATGTGCCAGAAGAGACTTGGAGCATGCTTACATTATGGATCAATGGAGCATATGGTGAAGGATTGTCTCTGGACCCTTCAACGTCTAGGCCAGGGTGCAGATCAAGGGCAGAGAGGTGGTGTTAGGCCACCTGTAGCACCGCAGATTGCTCATCACCCGCAGAGGGAGCCACCTCGACAGGACGAAGCATTTGTGATGACGGTCGAAGAGACCGATACTATAGGTGATGGGTTAGCGAGTTCTGTTCTTTCTTTCTGTTCCTTCTATCTATTTAGATTGACTATTTCTTTAGTACCTTTTGGATGCTTGTGTTATATAGTTAGTATAGCTAATAGAATACCCTGACGGAGACAACAGTAATAAGACAGACGGAGACCATGACCATTCATGTTATTTTTTGTGTGATTTTAGATAAGACCTTATTAGACTATGATTGCTGGGGGTTTGACCTAGAAGGAGTACGATCACCCTTAAATTTTGAGGACAAAATTATTTTAAGGAGGGTAGACTTGTCACTACCACATTTTCTAGAAAATAATATTTTGGTCATTTTATAATTAATTAAATATTGTACATATTAAATATTTATTTATTGTATTATTATTTATTGTTAGCATATTAGATTTATTTTTGACTTGTGTAGTGGACCTAACTAGTTTAGAATAGATCCATGGACCAATATTTAATTCTAGTTAGAATTGAGCCCAATAGTAAGCCCATTCATTAGGAGGATAAATTAATTAAGTTAAACCGATTAGATTAGAACCTTTCCTCCTTAATTAATTTTTTCATGAGAGTCCCAAGGGATATTTTAGACTTTACATAGTAGCTTGAGGGAGGGGACAAATAAGGCCTATATAAAGGGGATGAAAACTTTCTCTCTCTTTATTTTTCATTCCAAATCTAGATCTAGAATTTTTCTTAATCAAATTCCATCAAATCCCTACCAAATTTCTTCCCAATTCCTTTCCAGAGACTAGTAGAGCAAGGATCTAGAAGGAGGAAGCAAGGATCTACAAAGAGGAGCAAGGATCTACAAGTTCAAAGCCAATTTTATCAATTTTGGAGGTTTCATTGGGAATCCATCTTCCAATTGGTACAATTCTGTTTTCTTTCTTAATTTAGGTTCTAAATATGAGAATTAACCATAAGAAATCAACCCATATGCATAGGCTACCCATAGGATTTGGAATTGAGTTCATATGAGGCCTATTGAGAAAGTTATGCTACTTTTTATGTCAATTTTGGGGGAATTCCGAGATTGACACTTGTTGTGTTTGTCAATTGGTCCTATAGATCAACTTGGCATGTGTTTGTGTATTTGGGGCTAGTGTCATGTCTATAATTAGGTATGTGTAGGTCGTATCCTAACAATTTGGTGATATGTTAATTTTGGAGGATTTTTCTCCGACACGGGACTTTGTACATGTCATATTTTGACACTGACACGTAGTTATGTGTTTGAATCTTCATATATATATATAGGGAGATGTCTATGTTGAAATTGGAGGTGTTGGGGGTCATGAGAATAAGAGGGTGTATGTGCATCATAGTTTATTAGTTATATGTTTATGCTTATTGATTATATATATATATATATATATATATATATATATATATATATATAGGTAAGTATGAGGTATATATATATGGGTATCTCTATGGTTATGTTGTATATCTATGTATGTATGTAAATGTGAGTGTATTTATAGTTGGATATATATAGGTATCAATATGTATCTATATAAGTTGGTTATGTGTGTGTGTTGAGTGTCTAGTTGTGCGTGTGTGTGTGTGAGTGAGCGAGGGTGTTATATTTATATGTAAATATATATTGATATGTATATATTGAGATATATTGATGTATATATATAGATGTATCTATATATGTATATAACTACTTGTGCATATACCTATAAGTGTTTGTGTATGGATGTGTGTAGTTATGAGTGAATACATATGTACGTATAAGTGTATATAGATATAGATATATATATAGAGAGAGAGATACTAGTGAGAGTTTATGTATTTATGAGTGTGCTTGCGTGTGTGTGTGTGTGGAGAAAAGGGGGGATCGACACGAATTAGCGACAACAGCTATAGCAACAACAACAGCATTAACGACAGCAGCAGCAGCAAAAATAATGACAGCAGCAGCATTAGCAACAGCAGCAACAGCATTATCTACAGCAGCAGCAGAAATAGCGACAACAGCAACATTAACAACAGCAGCAGCAACAACATTAGCAATAGCATTAGCAACAGCAGCAGCAGTAGCATTAGCGACAGCAGCAGCAGCAGAAATAGCGACAGCAGCAACATTAGCAACAGCAACATCAACAGTAGCATTAGCGACAACAGCAGCAGCAATAGCGACAGCAGCAACAAATACAAGCTCAAGGGAGCAACTGCGTGTATCGGGGAGGGCTAACAAGTTATAAGTTAGCTAGTTGGGTTAGTAGTATATGCATAGTTAATATAATAGTTAGTTAGTTGTGGGTTATAGTTGGTAACTATACATATATCTATGTATGGTAAGGTATTAGTAAGTAGCTATATGTATTATAAGGTATTAGTTAGATTCTAAACTATATATATTAGAAGTATTGTATTAGTATGTTATATTTAGTAGCTAATTGATTAGCATATATATTTAAGTTGAGTGTTAGCTACAAATGAGTATTTGACAATTACCTTGAGATACCAAGATAAATATTAAGGTATCGGGTTGGTACTCAAGATATTGAGGGATGCTCAAGGTATTGGGTTTGAGTATCGGGAGGGGTGTGTAGGTAGTGTGATACGCTTTGGTTAAAAGCCATGGTATCCTATTTGCATTAGTTAACTAAAGTACTATATGTATTGCCTTGTGTATATATATAAATTACTATTTTGTATTAAAAACTTGCGTATCTTAGGATACGGTATCCTATTATTTCCTTAGTATCTTAGATCTAGCTTGTTTGGCCTAGATTCATAGTGTATGAACCCAAAATCATTGAGATAGACTCATGCAACATAAAAATAGCTAGTTGACCAAGTTTGACTAGTTTGGCATAAAATTGACCTAGTTTGACTATTTTGACTTAGAAATGACTTTACGACCTAGAAGTTGACTAGTTTAATTTTTTTCATTCCCAAAACCTTGTATTAATGCAATATTCCATATATAGGTCTATGACACCAGTTCAGACACCGTTTTGCATCATTTGCTCTGGACCACATGTGAGTATATTCTATGATAGTTTTCATTATTTGATTACCACTATAATTCAAGTATTTAGAAATGTTACTTATGATTCTTGACACGATGGTACACGGATTGGTATTATTATTAAATTATCATTCATGGGATGTTACCTTGATTATGGAGATGGTATCGGATACTGTCCTTGTTGGTATTGGATAACATTAAATATTGTACATTAAACATTGGATAAATTGGCTAGTAACGTCTCATGATTCGATCTATCGTATCAGTCAGGGCGAAAGAAATACCAATTAAATATGTGATCAAGAAACTATCAGCTAGTAGTGTAATCATTGGCTACTAACTAACCATACAATTCACGTATGGTTGAGTTAGCTCCTTAGTATAATCATTGAATCTCCCAAGCCGATCACATATTTAGTTAGTATCTCAAAATACATAGTTATTGTAGATTCTATTATTTCAGTTTATTGATTACCTTGTTCTATTCTGACATTATAGTTTCATTCCTTCATTCTTGTACGCATTGATTTATATTTCTATTGCTAGTATTGCCTATTCTTTCGTTGTTCTTGATCATCAGTTATATTCCCATCATAGATAGTATCCTCTACTTTACTGTTTTATAGTTTTTGTCAATTAATTGGAACTGCTATTGGGTTGTACTTTGCTCCATACCTAACTGAAAAACATTTTTCAGAGGATCCGGAAGATTGGTGTCTGACATACTACGGACCTCATCCTATAGACGGTACAAACTTGGACCCACTAGTTCTGGAGTGACTGCCGAAAGATTTAGCCGGATTCACTAGTTAGCATAGTTAGTTCTCTTTAGCATTTTGGTACCGAATTTATTTTCGGCATATATTTGAGATTTGGATATTATTTCTATTTGTTGTTGTTATATTTTTAACTGCATAGTTATGTTAGACTTCTGTGATATCTTCTCGTGCCATAGAAATATGATTGAGTATTGTGTTGAACTAAGTTGATTACACAATTCTTGGAGTTGAGATATTATTGGAGGTTTATGCATTATTATGAGATAATTAGATAGTATAGTTGACCAAGACAACGTTCTATCGTCGATACTACGACGTAGGCTGGGCGTTGTTCCTGACTTGCATCCCTACACCGGGTACGGGTTATGACAACTTGCATAATAAATAATTTACTATCGCTACTTTGGTATTTAGGTCGATCGTCTAATAACATCCGAGACTGAATCTATTAGAACTCTAGCGAATGGACCAATTACTGTCGTCAAAATATGGCCACGTTACTGTGTGAATGAGTTTAGGTTCAAGTCAACAAGTGCTCCGATCAGAGACAGCTTTCTGGATCTTGATTCTACGAAAAATAGTTGTTTGTGTATCAAATCTTCGAACTACAAAGACGTTGATCTAGACAATGATTTCTTTGGCATCTTACGAGATATTATGGAGTTGACATATAATTATGGCACAGAACCTACTAAGATCGTGCTATTCAAATATGACTGGTTCGATCCGATTCAAAATTAAGGTTGGAAAATTGAGAAGCATAGTCTTGTGGATATAAACTACAAGCGTAGATATCAAGGCTACGAACCATTTGTCCTATTAAGTCAGGCTCAGCTCGTGTACTTCACAACTTATCCTAGACGGGGGACAGCGAGGTCGGATTGGTAGACGAATGTACTTGCCCTCTAGATATGTCTGAGCATATTGTATCTGCTACATAACTATACCGATGCGAGCATATGAATAGGAATTACCAAATTATGATTTTAATCCACAACTGTCTTGACAAATCCCATTTGAATTCTTTAAACGCCTTGATCCCGATACTTCTAGTCTATTACCTCCCCCTTGAACTCTTTATTATTGATCTTCGTCTCCCCTAATTTAGGAAAGACGAAACATCTTGCTTGGTATAAGTTTGATATATAGATAGTACTAGATATATCCCGCAGGCCAGTCGCATTGTTTGGTGACTGTCTTTTATAAATGATTAAGGGCATATCATAGATGATATGTTTGGTGTTAAAAACTTTGAGGATTCAATAACATAATTTGGGGCATAGCTTTCTTAGATGTATAGCCTTAGATGATAGATGGATAAATTCTAAGTTGGATAGAGACCGCAACGTTCACTTGAGAGAAATTCTTTAGATTGTAATCAAGTGAGATTTGATAGAGAGACCCTACCCTAGTTTAATTTCGAGGACAAAATTGTTTTAAGTTGGGTAGATTGTAAACCCCCTGATTTTTTAAAATTTTTAATTTGGATTTTTTTCACAATTTTCTGTAATTTTTGGGGATTTAAACTAAGGATTTTGTAATTAATGATTTTTAAATAATGTTCATTAATATTAAAATATTATGAAAATAATATTTTTGGGTGTAAAATGAAAAATTAGACATAGGGTAATTATTCGGGAATTTATTGGACCCCGAAAATATTTTTAAAGCCCTAAAAACTAATTTATATTTAAACCAAAATAAACCCTGAAATAAACCCGGTTCAATTAAACCAAACCAACCCGAACCAGACCCGGTTCAACTGAACCAAACCTAACCCTGCGGGTCGGATCCGGGTCTAACCCGTCGACCCGAAACCCGCCTACCCGAACCCACACTTAAACATTAGCGGATCGGGCCGGATTCGTATTGAACCCGACCCGCTGACCCGCCGACCCGACCTGATCGAAACCCTAGTCGGAATCCGACCCAGATTACTGTTCCGGCCGCCCCTATATATATTTCCCTCCGTCGGCCGAAACCATAATCCCCTCGCCGCCCCAGATCGAGCAGCACCCCGCTCCAGCCGCCCTAGCCCTGAACCCTAACTCCTCCTCCCTCGTCTCCTTCCTCCTCCAGAAATTCCTCCGTCGACCACCGCCTGAACAGAACCCTAATTCCCTCTCCGCCATCTCTCGACGACCTCCCCGCACCACCACCGTCGATCTCCCAGCCCCTCCCAGCCCACCTCGAGCCCCCTAGCTCGCCACCCTAACCTCACCATCTCTGCCTTGCCGTGCCCTGCCCAGCCGAGCACCACCACCATCACCCTCTTCCCTCGATGACCCGCTGCCCGACCTCGACGACCTCGCCTCTCCCCAGCACCCGAGCGCCGGCCGCCTGAGCACCAACCCCCTCCGCCTCCGGCTGAACACCCCGCCCTGAGCCGCCTTCCTCCGGCGAGTCTCCCAATATAGCACTCGAAACCCTACACCCTAGACCGGACACAGCAACCCGGACACAGAACAGGATCGTGTCGCATCTCCTCGCGGACACGAAGAAACCCTGTTCCACGGAGCCCTGTTCAGGTAGCATTTTCTCTCTCCTTGTTGCCCCATTTTCCGTTCTGTCAGTTGTGATGCTTAGGCTGTGTAACCCTCTCGATGCCCGTATAACCCGCTCGGTGTGTCGCGTCCTGTGGCGATCGCGAACCGTGATCCAAAAATAGGAAAATCAATACCCTATTTTCCCCCGGAACTGAGTGCGCCCCTCCAAACGGGACGACTTGGTCGCATGCGGTCTTCACCAAAAGGTGTGCGCCGTTGATACGGACGTGGAAGATTTCACAAAAGTTGATTTGGATGTGCGTGCACACCGAAATCAATGCGTATCCGCCGACAACGCCCCGTATTCGTCTGTTCTGGAACACGTTGTAACTTTATGTACACACGTCGGATCGAAACGAAACTTGCACCATCGGACTCGTAGCAATACGCTGGTCCTGTGACCCAAGTTTGGTTCGATTATGAGAACGTTGACAAAATCGCGTATCGTGGGCCCCGCGGCTCTACTTGACAGGCGATTTTGTGATCGGCTCATCGGAATCCAGTTCTGGAAGTTTCGTTGGGTTCGTATCATCGTTCTGGACTTGTTGACACTAAGTTTGATAAATTTGGAGACCTTTGTCCCTGACACGTTTTTTGGTGCAAAGCGGCCTACATGTGGACCCCGCTTTGACCAGAAACGATCATTTTCGCCCCTGTGTCCAAATTGGACTCAAGGACAGGCGTTTCTAGCTATTTGATATTTTCTGAGCCTGTTGGTGATGTTTATTTCAGCAAACGGAGTAGTACCAACAAATCTCACTGAGATCAGAGCTACAGTTGGAGCCAGAACCACAGGCAAGTGTACCTTGCGAACATTGCAGTTCTTATTACATATTTCCTTAATTTATATATTGTTGTACATGCTTAACCTAGGACCGTGTGACTTACTTAGCGTTCGATTAATAGTCGGATGCCAACACCGTACGCGAAGTTGTGTAACGTCATCTAGACATGGATACCGAGACCCTATACTTTCTCGTACTTGTCTTATCAAGTACATCATAACCCAGGACACTTGACACTATTCATGAGACAGAATCTTCCTAAAATATTCAAGGTGATTCTGTATAGGATACAGGTTTTATGACATAGACATTATATTCATAGACATTATATGACTTGCTGTATTAGTTTTGATCTTGCGTGTCATGGATATGAGACGTATGATTACATTGGGTGGGGAGAGATTTACCATACAAAAGGCTGATTATATATATAATACTTTAATTGAAGTACCTTAGACTCACAGAGCTTTGGTACCGTACTGGCCCTTCGAGAGAATACTGCTATGGGTTTCCCCGACACAGATTCTGTAGTAGTCTCAGCCCGAGTATGACTAAAACTCTCACTTGCATATCACTTAGTTGGTTATATAGTTTACCCTGATGTTTCCTTTATTGCTGCACTGTATTTATTTTGGCATGAGTTATTTTGTACCTTGCTATATCCCCTGAGGACCTGGATCCGGATTATGTCCCCAGGATTTGCAGACGAGATCTATCCTGAGGTATACGGGACAGCAGCAGGAGCAGGAGTTGATACATGAGCTGTACCACTTTCCAAGGACGAGATTTTAGCTGAAGACTTTTCCTGAGTATCTGTGTTCCATACTCAGTATCTACTTTATTCAGACATTTATGTTTTGATCTGTTGAACCATTGTATCAGATTTATATCGGGCTATTCCTCGATTTACTTTGTTGAGACTGGTTATTGATTTACATTTCTTATTGTTGTTGATCATATTTATCTTCTGTGGATGAGATTAGTTGTGGCATGTTGTAGTAGACCTTATTTTACAGCTTAAGTACGCCCTGATGGATCCATTAAATTGGGTTTGTCCATTAGTGTGTGTTGCTGGCCATTGCCACGTGTCTAGTCCCTCGATATTTTGGGACTGGGGCGTGAAATGGTTTTTATGGTGTCCCATGCAGGTCTACGAGAATATTGTCTCGATTACGTTACTGTACCGAATAAGCCTGCAAATAGGACTAGAGTATAGGATCTCATCCACAATTGACTATGATTCATCTTCCTCCTATCTGTTCTATTTGAACAATTCCATCCTGCTTGATTCCTGTGCCTTCCTTAATAGTTCTTTGAGTATAGCCTTCTACTTGAATATAGGAACCCATGTTATTAGGATGATAATTAGGGTAGCACACCTATTAAGAATACAACGAGAATATAGACACACCACTAAGTTTAGAATATCTAGTGAACCCTAGAATTCCTTATCTCTAGAGGTGGTTTACCATTACCCCCTGATGTATTATGAAGACTTGAGAGCAGTATAGACACTATTAGAGTTAGTTAGAAGTTTACCATAATGGTTGACCCTAGTATGGAGGAACCAATAGAAAACCAAAATTTAAAATTTGGACTGAACCTAACCTTCATAGTTAGATAGTATTGGAGAACTACAAACTTAGATCATTATCTTATTATTAGTAGACAGCACCTCAGGAAGACTAGAGGAATATAATCAACATTTTTTCCTCTTCATCATGCTTCGAACATAGCAACTAGCACCCCACTCCCCTTTAGAAAACCATGATGCTATCTAGAGCCCATATTTTAAAATTTTATATATTGTTCCTCTGCGGCCTTAACGTTCGCTAATTGTGCGACGAACAAATTATCTTCTTCTTTTCTTCATCCTTCAACTCGTGCCACTTGACACCTTTAATTATAGACCAAGTGATTGTATTCTGCGATAGGATATATAGTTTGCTATAGTTATAGTTGTAATCTTGAATTTTGAATTATGTACCTTATAGTTAGAACCTGATAGTTGAGTTGTTCAATTAGATTGTGATGATTACCCCTAGTTGTAGACCACGTAATTTGTACCCCCACCTCGATACCAGTTAGATCCCTTTCCCCTTAACGGCTAGTAACTCTTCTATTCTTATTAGTGACACTTGTTCTATAAGCACTACGACTAAGACTTAAGACGACCATGACCTAAGTAATATAGGAGGATACCCTAATAAGTACTAAGACCCCTTTCGTAGACCTTAACATGAGCTTCTATGGTATCCTTAAGACAATTACAATAGTAGTTCAATTGTTATAAGTTAGGTAGTATACCTCACACCCTAGTATCACATTGTCTTTTGACCCATTGTTGAAGTGTAACTGAATGACATTAATTGTATGCTAGCATAAGATGACAGTGTTTATTCAGACGATAGAATTTAGAGGTCCATGTCATACTTGGTCGACTAGCAACTTAGACAAGGAGGTTGTATGATAACTATAGAGATTGTAAAGTCTTTTATTATTATTGTTATTTTGTTTTGTCTTTGTGAACTTGAATTAATTTGTACCTCCTTTCATCATCATCTAGCGTATTTATATTTGTCGTACTACCTTGACTTATGCTGCTAATATAGCCTAGTTTTGCAAGCTTACTCTTCTATCGAGCTTGATCATGATATATGTATTAGTGGGTTAACACACTAATATATTTTAGAATCAGTGTACCACGGTCTGATCAACCATAGTGCGCTTGGTTCGCCCCTTCGCATAACTATCGTACGTGGATTGAGATATATAGTGATTAGTAGACGAATGTTCTTGCCCTCTAGATATGTCTGAGCATATCGTATCTGCTACATAACTGTACCGATGCGAGCATATGAATAGGAATTACCAAATTATAATTTCAATCCACAACTGTCTTGACAAATCCCATTTGAATTCTTTAAACGCCTTGATCCCGATACTTCTGGTCTATTACCTCCCCCTTGAACTCTTTATTATTGATCTTCGTCTCCCCTTATTTCGAAAAGACAAAACATCTTGCTTGGTATAAGTTTGATATATAGATAGTTCTAGATATACCCCGCAGGCCAGTCGCATTGTTTGGTGACTGTCTTTTATAAATGATTAAGGGCATGTCATAGATGATATGTTTGGTGTTAAAAACTTTGAGGATTCAATAACATAATTTGGGGCATTGATTTCTTAGATGTATAGCCTTAGATGATAGATGGATAAATTCTAAGTTGGGTAGATACCGCAATGTTCACTTAAGAGGAATTCTTTAGATTGTAATCAAGTGTGTCACGACCCGCACCAAAAAAATTGGGCATGAGCCGTGGGTATGTCCAGCCTACGCCGCAGAATCGGCAGTAGAACGCTGTAAGGTTCATTCTAGGTCAAACAAATCTATATATCTCACAAAAATTTGACAATATCCTCTCCAAAAGGAGGGCAACCACGCAATATATATATGAATAATCCTCTCCAAAAGGAGGGCAACCACGCAATATATATAAGCTATCAATCACAATAACTAGGGGAAGAGTAAAAGCACGATATGATAGCACAAGAAAACCAAAACCAAAGAGCAAGACAATATCCAAATACAGTCCAAGGCCATAATATCTACAACATCTCACAGCATCAAAAGAATAAGTACAATCATCCAAAATAAACTACTGGGAACAACCCAGGAAACCCACCTAGCTAACTAGGGCGCTATAGGCGTCTCCTCGGCGCACTCCTCCTCAGTCTCGGGGTCACAACCCTCGTCAACACCCGGCTCGTAGAACGTCGGGCAGAAATCCTCAGGATCCTCTTAAAAAAATATGCCCAGTCAGGACTGGAGCGAAGTACATAACTCTGAAAGCAACTCCAAATACATGGTAAGGAGTATATGACGAGCAATAAAAAAGTATACAAGATGCACAGGAAATAAATATATGCTGGAGCAGAATAAGTAGCTGCAAGGTAAACTGGAGAACAATACAAGTAGAGAAGTAACTGCATGTGAGAAAACATGAATACTAGCTAAGTGCCTTGAGCACAAGTTTGTTATGTGCTCGGCTTAGGTTGCACATGAAAAATACTACGATAACTCCGTTATGCGTGAGTTGCATAACCGACATATACATGAATACTGTTTGGCTTTGATCACATAACAAACTCCTACTCCCCTCTCCCACTAATACTCTTGGATCCAACCACGGCATGCTACGTACATGATAATAGCTCGCGGAGTCATGCAACGTAAATAATAAAATAGGAATAAATAACTGAATCTCAAATATGAAGTATCATGAATGATAGTCGGGTGAAAACAAATCAACTGCCAATCGACTATACTAAAACTAAATGAGAGAGAGATCAAACTCTAATATAAGATAAATGTCAATAAAAGAAATAGCAACTAGAATATCCATCATATGCGATGAATCAAAGGTACTCTGAGGGTAAGACCTCCTCAGTCTAGTATGAAGCGTCAGGTCTGGGTCCGTACTCTTGTGGATAATCCTGCCCGTCTATATCTGGAAAGGGACCAGGTCCTCAGAGGAACGTAACAAGATACATAGAAGAATGCCAATAAAGTACTAAAAGATAAACATCCACTGGGTCGCCTAACTATCTATGTGAATGCACTTTGAGAACAACTTTCCAACACATGGGCTATCTGGCTAAAATGGGACTGACATGATTCTCTCGGAGATTCAGGGGCCTAAAAAGCATGACGTCTTTTGAACCTCAGAGGCCACCTGATAATAATAATATATATAGTGGTCATCATGACCGCGTATATCCGGTGGAGCGTACGGGTTACACAAGGAAAGTGCAAAGGAGCCCAAACACCTTACTTGTTGTCCTTCCCATCCCATGCTCTAAGCATGTCACATCCATGACACGACGATACCTCTAATAACTGCCAAGTCTTCTAGCATGCAATTTCTATCAGCACAATTATCCTTATCCGTCGCATGTCCCATACGTACCAGTGGCCAGCCGAGTACGCAAGTCCGTATCCTACATGAGACTCACACTCGTGAAACAACAGTGTCATGGTCAATGAAAAAAAAAATACCTCATGATAATGGGGTGGTCTCATCGAATAGGTTAACATGCATATATATAATAAAAACAGAATACGACGCCACCGTCGTTGCCCCAAGTCATTCTTGGACGCGTAGTTTATATAAGAGTTAAAATATATAAACTAAATGACAGAAATAAAATACATGCACCATATGGAATATAAATTATAGTACAATAACAAGGTATACTTGTCTGGCAAGAAAGCTGCGTAGTATAAGCGTCCAGACATCAAGTACACAGGATCAGAAACTAAGGCCTCCGAATAAACGTCTCCGGATGCTAAAAAAATATCACCAATATTTCCAGAATAAGCGAGATAGCTAGAAAACACTACCCTTTCGTCCAATTTGGACACAGGGGCAAAACGATAATTTTGGGTCAGAGCGGGGTCCACATGTGGCCCACTTTGCAATAAAATACGTGCTAGAGGTAAAGGTCTCTAAATAGGACAAATTATAGGTCAAACAAATTCTAAACGTCCATACGAACTCAACGGTATGTCCAATTTTGGATTCCGGTGAGCCAAACACAATTTCGTCCTTAAAGTCAACCGTAGGGCCCGCAAATAGACGGCTTGGTCAACTATCTCAGAATTGCATAAAACTTGGGTCACAAGACTAGTGTGGTACCACAAATCCAATGGCATAACTTTTGTCACATTCCGACGAGCGTACAAAAAATGGTGCGATATTTTACAAAAGTCGCAATACGGGGACATTTTAAGGATACGGGTTGATTCCGACGCGCACACACGTTCAAATCAGTTTCTAGAAAAGTCCACACATCAGGAAATACCATACGCGTCTTTCAATACAATTGGTATACGACAGGGCGGTCCCGTTTGGTGGTGCGTGTTCCGTATCGCAAATCCTAATATTTTAAAATAAGTTTTTTATAATTTTTAACCCAATTTATCTCTAAATTTAACACAAAATAAAATAATCTAATTAACAGAGAATGATCTTCGGTTATATAGACTTCATATAGCAAAAAGTAGATTTTAATTCGGAGGTCTATGGTGGAAGATAACAATCTCTAAATATAGTTCATTGAAACAGTTCATAACAGTTTAAATTATGTGGTTTTTTCTCAACTTGGCTTCGATTTCTACCTAGTGTTTAACGATGTTCGATGGAAACTAATTAACAGAGTTGAGAGGAGGATAGGTTGTGATCATACCGGTGAAGATGGATCCAAAAATGATCGAGCGACGAGTAGGGAAACGACTCGTGAAGTAGGGATCGTCGCTGCTCGAATCTGTCGCGGACTGCTGCGCGATTGCGCGGTCGACGCTGACGTGGCCGGTGCAGCGTTCTCCGGCGGCTACACGGTGGCAAAGCTGGGTTGCGATGGTCGGCGTCGGGTTAGGGGGGATAGGTTTAGCGTTAGGGTTTCAAATAAGGGGGATATATATAGGTGAAGGAGGCGGGTGATGAGAAGGGGGGTCGGGAACCTTAGACTATGCTCGCAGGTTGCCTGGTGGGTTGGGTTAGCTGTGGTTGCTTAGGGCTTAGGCTTAGGACTATTACTTAGGGATTTAAGTTATGGGTTTTTGTGGTTTAAGGGATTAGTCTAAGGTTTTCTTTTTAATGTTTTCTTTTTAATGTTTTTCTTTTTCTTTTACTCTTTTATTTCCTTTTCTATTATTATCATTTATTTATATATGTATATATATATGGTATAAAATTTCAAAAAAATTATATATCACATCCTAAAAATCTATCAGACTCCCTAAATAAAATAAAATATAATAATATTTTTATTCCATAAATTCTAGATGAGTAGTTACCTAGGTAATTAATTAAATTTTATTTTATTTTCTAATTAACTAAGGAATACTATAAATAAATTCAATTATTAATTTAAAAATTATTATATTTAAAATTAGGGGATTTTACATTCTACCCAACTTATAAAAAAAATTTCCTTAAAATTAAAACTAAGCCACGATAGGAAATCACGGATGGTATAAGGTAGAAATGAACAAGGTAAATTCATACCTTGATCTATGAACAGATATGGAAAATATTTGTGCATGTCGTCCTCGCACTCCCAAGTAGATTCTCCTGGCGCACAATGCTTCCATGCCATGCGGACCAAGAAAATATACTGATTCCTCAACACTTTCTCTCGACGGTCAAGGATCTCCACTGGTTGCTCTTGGTATGACAAGCTCGGCCCAATGGTGATCTCGTAGTGGTCGAGAACATGACTGCTATCGGCCACATATCGCGTTGCAATACGTGGAATACATCATATACTCCATCGAGTGAAGGTGGTAGTGCGAGTCGATACGCCACTTCTCCCACTCGCTCTAGCACGTCAAATGGTCCAATATACCTTGGGCTCAAATTACCACGCCCTCCGAATCAAATAGTGCCTCTAGTAGGTGATATCCTCAAGAAGACATGATCGTCCTCTTTAAACTCCAAGGGACGACGATGAAGGTCTGCCCACTACTTCTGTCGGCCTTGCACTACTCGCAAGTGCCCTTGTATCTTCTTCACTGTCTCAACGGTGTTGACTACCAACTCTGGTCCCAGAATCTGACATTCCCCCACGTCACTCCAACACATGGGAGACCTACACTTTCTTACATACAATACTTCAAACGGAGCCATCTGGATGCTCGCTTGATAGTTATTATTGTAATAAAACTTCACAAGATGTAGGTGGTCCTCCCATGATCCTCCAAATTCTAATATACAAGCCCTCAACATATCCTCTAGTGTCTGAATAGTACGTTCGAACTGCCCATCTGTCTGCGGGTGATAAGATGTACTGAACTTCAGACGAGTCCCAAGACTCTCCTGCATGCTTCTCCAAAAGTGAGATATAAAACACGAATCCCTGTCTAACATGATGCTGATCGAAATACTGTACAACCTCATAATTTGCCTCATGTATAAGTCAGCCAAAGCTTCTGTAGACTGGCCAACTCTAAAAGGCAAGAAATATGCGGACTTGGTGAGTCGATCTACTATTACCCATACAACATCCCTCCCACTGGGACTCTTGGGAAAACCTTGATGAAGTCCATAGTGATGTGCTCCTACTTTCACTCAGGAATCGAAAGTGGTTGCAGTAGTCCTGCTATTTTCTGATGCTCCGCCTTCACCTGCTGACATACTAGACATTTGGCTACAAAGCGAGCTATCTTTCTTTTCATGCCATGCCACCAAAAGTGCTATCGTAAGTCTCGGTACATCTTGGTGCCTCCAGGATGAATAGAATGTATCGAACAATGGGCTTCTGCCATCAGCTCCTGTCGAATCTCTCCATTGGAAACATATAGATGATCATCACATCATAATATCCTGTCACCATGAATATGCAATCTCGTTTGCTCTCCGGCCTCTATCCTTTCTTTCAATCTTATGAACCTGGCATCCTTAGGCAAAGCTGCCTTGATCCTCTCTACTAGTGATGACTGTACTTGCAAGTTAGCTAGTGTCCCATCTACTCCGGGTAATACCACTTCTATGCCAAGTTCTTGCAAGTCCTCCAATAATTCCCTCTGTGTCATCAAGAAGTAAGATGCTGGTTTTTGGCTTAATGCGTCTGCCACTATGTTAGCCTTGCCTGGGTGATAATGCAGCTCTATCTCAAAGTCCTTCATCAACTCAAGCCACTGACGTTGCCTCATATTTAACTCCTTCTGCGTGAAGACATATTTGAGGCTTTTTTGGTCTGTATAGATCTCCACTCGTTCCCCATATAGGTAATGTCTCCATATCTTCAGAGCAAAAATAACGGCTACAAGCTCTAAGTCATGAGTTGGATAATTCTTCTCATGTACTCATAATTATCTAGATGCGTATGCAATCACCTTGCCATGCTGCATCAACACTGTTACGCCCCAGTCCCAAAATACCGAGGGACTGGACACGTGATAATGGCCAGCAGCACACACCGATGGACAAACCCAATTTAATGGATCCATCGGGGCATGCTTAAGCTGTAGTACAACAATAATGGTCTAAATATACTAATCTCATCCACAGAATAAATACAACAATATCAGAATCATAAAGCAAGATCATATCTTAATAAAATATAAACTCGGGTAATAACCCGACCATGAGTCTGATACATCTGTCAAGATACAAGAATAAAGATAACTACAGCCAATACTGAGTATGGAACAGTATATACTCAGAAGATAACCTCGGTGATCACTCGTCTGCTGAATCTGGTACTACTCCCGTAACTGCTCCTGTTCCTGCTTCTGCTCCTGCTAATGCTCCTGTACTGTATAACTCTGGTGGATCTCCTCTGCTAATCCTGGGGACATAATCCGGGTCCAGGTCCTCATGGGACATAGCAAGGTACAGATAATATAAGCCAAAATAAATGCAGTAAAATAGTCAATAAAATAAACAGGGTAAATATGTAACCATCTATATGAAATGCCGGTGAGAACATCACCAGTACTCAGGCTGAGACTTCTACAAGCTCTGTGTAGGGGAGCCGGTAGCAGTTATATCATGTAGTTGTCTAGCTCGGAGAGAGACTGAGACGCCGGCATAATATAGTCAACCCGTAGCCTGTGTGTCTCTCCAGCAATAAATGGAACAATAGGGATATACTAAATAACTAACTAAGTGATATGCAAGATGAGAGCAGCACTAGAACTCAGGCGGAAACCACTACAAGCTCTGTGTCGGGGAGCCGGTAGCAGTGATATCATGTGGTCGTCTAGCTCAGCGAAAGACTGAGACGCCGGCATAATTTATAAAATCAACCTGTAGCCTGTGTGACTCTCCCCACCCAATGTAATCATACGTCTCATGTCCATGTGGCCCCATGTCCATGTCACGTAAGATCATATCTAATGCAACAAGTCATATAATGTCTAGGAATATAATGTCTATGTCATAAAACTTGTATCCTATACAGAATCACCATGAATATCTCAGGAATATTCTATCTCATGAATAGTGTCAGGTGTCCTGGGTTATGATGTACTTGATAGGACAAGTACGAGAAAGATGGGGTCTCGGTATCCATGTCTAGATGACAATACACAACGCCACATACGGTGTTGGCACCTGACTATGAATCGGACGCTAAGTAAAGTCACACGGTCCTAGGTCAAGCATGAACCACAATATATGTATATATAAGCCAAGGAAATAAGTAACAAGGACTGCAAGTTTTGGCAAGGTACACTTGCTTGGGGTTCTAGCTCCAACTGTAGCTCTGGTCTCAGTGTGATTTGCAGGTACTACTCCGGTTGCTGAAATAAATATCACCATTAGATTCAAAAAATATCAAATAGCTAGAAACGTCTGTCCTTGAGTCCAATTTGGACACAGGGGCAAAAATAATATTTTCGGGTCAAAGCGGGGTCCAAATGTGGGCCACTTTGCACCGAAAAATGTGTCAGGGTCAAAGGTCTCCAAATTCATCAAACTTAGTGTCAATAAGTCAGGAACGATGATACGAACCCAACGAAACTTCCAAAATTGGATTCCGATGAGCCGATCACAAAATCGCCCGTCAAGTGGAGCCGGTGAGGCCCACGATACGCGATTTTGTCAATGTTCTCAGAATCGAACTGAATTTGGATCACAGGACCAGCGTATTGCTACGAGTCCGATGGCATAAGTTTTGTCTCGATCCGACGTGTGTACACAAAGTTACAGCGTGTTCCAGAATAGGCGGATACGGGGCGTTGTTGGCGGATACGCGTTGATTCTGGTGTGCACGCACATCCAAATCAACTTCTGGGAAATCCTACACGTCCGTATCAACGATGCGCACACTTCGGTAAAGACCGCGTGCGACCAAGTCATCCCGTTTGGCGGAGCGCACTCAGTTTCGGGGTGAAATAGGGCATTGGTTTTCCTGTTTTTGGATCGTGGTTTGCGATCGCCACAGGATGCGATTTATCGAGCGGCTTGCACGGGCATCGAGAGGGTTATACAGTCTACGCGTTGCAACAGACGAAATCGAAAACGGAATAACGAGGAAAGAGGAAACGCTACCTGAACAGGGCTCCTGAAACTGAAAATTCGCGTGTCCGAGTCGTGTCCGAGTCGACACGAAGTGAGTCGTGTCCTGACCGAATCCGGGTGCTAGGGTTAGGGATTGGGCTTCTGTTGGCCGGAGCTGCGGCGGCCAGAGGCGGGCCGCAGGGAGGCCAGGGCAGCGGAGGAGACACTGGCCAGAGGCGGCGGCGCGCCGGAGCGGGCGGGGGACGGGCGGCCGGCTGTTGCGGGGCTACTGGCTGTTGGAGGAGGAAGGAGGAAGAGAGGGAGGCGTGGACGGCGGCTGCTGCCCGGAGGAGGCTGGCGGGGCGGGGTCGCGGAGAAGCAGCGAGGCGACATTGCGGCATCGCGGGCAGGGAGAGGAGTGAAGGCGGAGCTCTCGGCGGAGGCGCACAACGGGAACGGGTGAAGGAGGAAGGGAGAGAGGGCGGACGCGGGCGGTGCGCCGGAGTCGTAGTGGAGGAGGCCGAGGTCGGGTGGCCTGGCGGCGGGGCGGGGGTCGGCGTGGACGCGGCTGGTGCGGCGCCGGAGACTCGCCGGAGGGGTCAGGGAAAGGGGGTGGCGGCCACGGTTAGGGTTAGGTTTAGGATTAGGGTTTTTTTTTATTTTTTCTTTTCTTTTTATTTGTGGAGAAAACTAGGAAAAATATATTTTTATACATGTAGAAATTTAGGCTAGGTTTGACCTAGGATTTGGACTGGGTCAACGCTCCTTGGGCTTGGCTTCGGCTCTCATGGGGATGTTGGGCGTTCGGCACGGGTTTAATTCGGTTTAATTCTTCATGGGTTTTTAGGGCTTTAAAACTGATTCCGGAGTCCAATAAATTCCCGAAAAATTATCCTATGTCCGGTTTTCCATTTTACACCATAAAATATTATTTCCATAATATTTTAATATTAATAAACAGCATTTAAAAATCATTTAATTATCAAAAGCCTAGGTTTTAATTACAGAAAAATCCCAGGAAATTACGAAAAATTGTGAAAAATCCAAATTAATAATTACTGAAAATCAGGGGGCTTACAATCTACCCAACTTATAAAAATTTCGTCCTCAAAATTAAAATATGGTAGGGTTCTCTCTATCCAATCTCACTTGATTACAGTCTAAAGGATTCCTCTCAAGTGAACATTGCGGTCTCTACCCAACTTCGAATTTACCCATCTATCATCTAAGGCTATACATCTATAAAGCTATGCCCCAACTTATTTAATCATGTTATTGAATCCTTAAGTCTTTAACACCAAACATATCACCTATGATATTCCCTTAATCATATATAAAAGGGTCATCAACAATGCGACCGGCCTGTGGGGTATATCTAGTACTGTCTATATATCAAACTTATACCAAGCACGAGGTTTCATCTTTCCAAAATAAGGGAAGACAAAGATCAATAATAAAGAGTTCAAGGGTGAGGTAATAGAATAGAAGTATCAGGATCAAGGCGTTTAACGAATTCCAATGGGATTTATCAAGACAATTATGGATTGAAATCCTATTCTAGTAATCCTTTGTTCGCATGCTCGTATTAGTACAGTTATGTAACTGATACGATATGCTCAGACATATCTAGAGGGCAAGTATACTAGTCAACTATATATCTCAATCCACGTGAAGTAGTCTTGCGAAGAGCGAACCAAAATGCACTAAGGTTGATCAGACCGTAATACACTATTTCTGAATAGACAATTGTATTAGTGTGTCGACCCAATAATACATATGTCATGAACAAGCTCGATAAAAGGATAAGCTTGCAAAATTAGGCTATAGTAGCAGCATAAGTCAAGGTAGTACAACAATTATAAGTACGCTAGATGATGATGAAAGGAGGTACAACTTAATTCAAGTCACAAAACAACACAAAATAAGCACAATAACAAAAGACTCTATAATCTCTACAGTTATCAATTATAAAAGCATACTAGGTTATTCGCAAGTTCAAAATTACATAGGTTAAGGCTGAGGTCACGAACCAATAGGCACGAAATAAAACTAATCTATAAACAGATAACTACGAAAAATTACGCGCATTAGCTACTCCATGGGTCTGTGCGTCTTCCAAAGTCATCGCTGGAGCTTGTTCACGTTCTTGTAGTTGATTCCTCTGCTGCTGTTGAGCCTGCTGGAAGAGTGCTACTTGTGGTATCAAAGGTGGCCTCGGTTGATACCCTCCTGGAGCTGGTGGTAGGACTCCTTCAACTTTCGTTTGTGGTGCTCCCAATGTTGGATAGGTTGGCCTCGATTGGTTAACCATTGGTGCTCTTTCTTGACGCTCAGGGCATTACCTCAATGAATGCTGACTGGATCCACAAGCTAAACATACTTTCCTTTTTTGTCTGCACTCGTCCTCAATATGGCCTCGTTTGCGACAATATTGACAAATAGGTAGAGCCTGTGGAGATGCTCCTGGTGGCTGGTGCATATGAGGTCTCTTTGTAGCTTCTTCCTGTGGTGCTCTGGCTGGTGCTGGTGTGGATGATCGCTTCAGACTGGTCTCTCTCCTGATGACGCGCTCCATGCGTCGGGCTGCAGCAAGGACGTCCGGGTAAGATGTAGGTGCAACGGATCCAATTAGTTTCTGTATCTCAATGTTTAGTCCGTCGAAGAACTTTTCAGCCTTCTCTTCTTATATGGGGATCAAAGTAGGGGCGAAGCAACTTAGACGAATGAATTCTGTATTGTACTCTTCCACTGTCATACTGTCTTGAGTGAGGCGATTAAACTTGTCTCGAAGTTCTGATCGAGCGATAGCTGGAATGTACATCTCCTGGAAGAGTCTAGAGAACTCTTCCCAAGTGACTCGGTCTGGTCCGAGCTGTGTCTCCTCAGATAGCCACCAGTGATGTGCATTGTCCATCAACTGCATTCTGACGACAGTCATCCAACGTTCTTTTGGAAGCTCGGCTGCTTCTAATTGATGTTGAGTGTTGGTGAGCCACTCATGAACTTCTGTGGGCTCCTCTTTGCCTGTGAAGGTACGGGGCTTCAGCTGGCGGAAATCAGAAATAGAGCCCGTCGTTGGTCGTCGTGCTGGTAGATTCGCCTGCTCTAGTGCGGTTACTAGGCTGCGACTCAAAGCCTCTTGTTGAGCTTACATTATTGCATAGATCATTTGAAATATCTGCTGCCCGTCCATGGCCTGCCCTTGTGGAATTACGGGCATTTGTGGAGTAAATTACGTCGATGGTGGAATGTCATCTTGCTGGATTCCAGAGGCATGCTGATTCGCTTGACTACGTTGTTGAGCTAATTGACCTTCTTCTACTGGTGTTACTTCCTCTTCGTTGTTTACCAAAGCATCTCGTGGTGATCTTGCAGGAGTCTCATCGTTTGTTGGTGGTTCCATAACTCTGTATCCAAAATAAACAATAAGAGGAGCTCAGGAATCAAGGCAGGATGTAAGTCAAGAATTTAATTCGAATCCGATATAGGTATCAAAAATGTTTCAAGCAAGTGGATGAGATCCTAGAAACTTATCTTATTCTTATTGCAGGCTTGCTCGGTCCCTAAGTTAAAACCGAACAATTTAGTCGTTGACCTGCATGGGCCACCACAAAAACTATGTCATGCCCCAGTCCCAAAATACCGAGGGACTGGACACGTGATAATGGCCAGCAGCACACACCGATGGACAAACCCAATTTAATGGATCCATCGGGGCATGCTTAAGCTGTAGTACAACAATAATGGTCTAAATATGCTAATCTCATCTATAGAATAAATATAACAATATCAGAATCATAAAGCAAGATCATATCTCAATAAAATATAAACTCGGGTAATAACCCGACCATGAGTCTGATACATCTGTCAAGATACAAGAATAAAGATAACTACAGCTAATACTGAATATGGAACAGTATATACTCAGAAGATAACCTCGGTGATCACTCGTCTGCTGAATCTGGTACTGCTCCCGTAACTGCTCCTATTCCTGCTTCTGCTCCTGCTAATGCTCTGTACTGTATAACTCTGGTGGATCTCCTCTGCTAATCCGGGGGACATAATCCGGGTCCAGGTCCTCAGGGGATATAGCAAGGTACAGATAATACAAGCCAAAATAAATGCAGTGAAATAGTCAATGAAATAAATAGGGTAAATATGTAACCATCTATGTGAAATGCAGGTGAGAACATCACCAGTACTCAGGCTGAGACTTCTACAAGCTCTGTGTAGGGGAGCCGGTAGCAGTTATATCATGTAGTTGTCTAGCTCGGAGAGAGACTGAGACGCCAGCATAATATAGTCAACCTGTAGCCTGTGTGTCTCTCCAGTAATAAATGGAATAATAGGGACACACAAAATAACCAGCTAAGTGATATGCAAGATGAGAGCAGCACTAAAACTCAGGCGGAAACCACTACAAGCTCTGTGTCGGGGAGACGGTAGCAGTGATATCATGTGGTCGTCTAGCTCAGCGAACGACTGAGACGCCGGCATAATTTATAAAATCAACCTGTAGCCTGTGTGACTCTCCCCACCCAATGTAATCATACGTCTCATGTCCATGTGGCCCCATGTCCATGTCACGTAAGATCATATCTAATGCAACAAGTCATATAATGTCTAGGAATATAATATCTATGTCATAAAACCTGTATCCTATACAGAATCACCATGAATATCTAAGGAAGATTCTGTCTCATGAATAGTGTCAGGTGTCCTGGGTTATGATGTACTTGATAGGACAAGTACGAGAAAGATGGGGTCTCGATATCCATGTCTAGATGACAATACACAACGCCGCATACGGTGTTGGCACTCGACTATGAATCAGACGCTAAGTAAAGTCACACGGTCCTAGGTCAAGCATGAACCACAATATATATATATATATATATATATATATATATATATATATAAGCCAAGGAAATAAGTAACAAGGACTGCAAGTTTTGGCAAGGTACACTTGCCTGGGGTTCTGGCTCCAACTGTAGCTCTGGTCTCAGTGTGATTTGCAGGTACTACTCCGGTTGCTGAAATAAACATCACCAATAGATTCAAAAAATATCAAATAGCTAGAAACACCTGTCCTTGAGTCCAATTTGGACACAGGGGCAAAAATGATATTTCCGGGTCAAAGCGGGGTCCATATGTGGGCCACTTTGTACTGAAAAATGTGTCAGGGTCAAAGGTCTCCAAATTCGTCAAACTTAGTGTCAACAAGTCAGGAACGATGATACGAACCCAACGGAACTTCCAGAATTGGATTTCGATGAGCCGATCACAAAATCGCCCGTCAAGTAGAGCCGGTGGGGCCCACGATAAGCAATTTTGTCAACGTTCTCAGAATCGAACCGAACTTGGGTCACAGGACCAGCGTATTGCTATGAGCTCGATGGCACAAGTTTTGTCTCGATCCGACGTGAGTACACAAAGTTACAGCATGTTCCAGAATAGGCGGATACGGGGCGTTGTCGGCGGATACGCGTTAATTCCGCTGTGCACGCACATCCAAATCAACTTCTGCAAAATCCCACACGTCCGTATCAACAATGCACACATTTCGGTAAAGACCGCGTGTGACCAAGTCATCCCGTTTGGCGGGGCGCACTCAGTTCCGGGGTAAAACAGGGCGTTGGTTTTCCTGTTTTTCGATCGCTGTTTGCGATAGCCACAGGACGCGATGCACCAAGCGGGTTGCACGGGCATCGAGAGGGTTATACCGTCTACGCGTTGCAACAGACGGAATCGAAAATGAAATAATGAGGAGAGAGGAAACGCTACCTGAACAGGGCTCCAGAAACTAAAAATTCACGTGTCCGAGTCGTGTTCGAGTCGACACGAAGTGAGCCGTGTCCTGACCGAATCCGGGTGCTAGGGTTAGGGATTGGGCTTCTGTTGGCCGGAGCTGCGGTGGCCGGAGGTGGGCCGGAGGGAGGCCTGGGGCAGCGGAGGAGGCACTGGCCGGAGGCTGCGGCGCGCCGGAGCAGGCGGGGGGCGGGCGGCCGGCTGCTGTGGGGCTACTGGCTGCTCACTACTAGAAAAAGCGGTATTAGCGACGTATTTTAGCGACGTCAAAAGAAACGTCGCTAATAATATATAAATTAGCGACTCCTTATAAAAACGTCGTTAGACGTCGCTAAATGGCGACATTTAGCGACGTTTAGCAACTTTTATTAAGATTTTAAAAGATAAGTCGCTATAAGTTCAATTAAGGTCGCTAAACGTCGCTAATATGTCTAATTTAGCGACGTTTAGCGACGTATATAGCGACCTTTAAATTAAAAATATTTAGCAACGTGTTTAGCGACGTCATTGACGTCGCTAAAATTTAATTTAGCGACGTTTTTATTGGACGTCGCTAAACGTCGCTAAAATTTGGTTAATTAGGGCTCGGTTTCATTTTTCCCCATCTGCTAAAATTTCAAAAAGAAAAAAAATCCCCCCCCCGCTCCGTCGACCGGCTCTCCACCGCGACTACTCCGGTAAACCCTACTCTCTCTCTCTCTCTCTCTCTCTCTCTCTCTCTCTCACAGGACACATGTGACATTGACACAAACACGACACACACACAGACACTGACACAGACACAGACACGGCACACACACACACTGACACAGACACTGATCAGGACCTAGGGTTAGGGTTACGGTTAGGTTTTTTGACATGGGATTAGGGTTAGGGTTAGGGTTAGGGTTAGGGCCGACTGGCCCAAGTCGACGAGAGAGGTAACGGCAACAGTGAGCACTGCTTACTAGCAGTGAGCAGGGGAAGACTTGAGGCACATCAGCCCAATGTGCAACAGGCAACTTGGGGAGGCACTGCACAGCTGAATATAGTGTGCATTAAGGTTTAGGTGCATTGTAGTTGGTTGTTAGCTTCTGCAGGCAGGTGTGAGGGGGTCCTAATACAGTGTAAACACTGCATCCTTGTGCAGCAACTTACTGAGCCAGTCAGCAACTAGTGCAAGGCAGGATGTGGATGTGTTTGAGATGGGGTTTGAACTCGTATGATTTGAAGGACATGAGGGCAAGTGTCAGATATAACA
Source organism: Iris macrosiphon (assembly GCA_036927795.1). Classification (NCBI taxonomy): domain Eukaryota; kingdom Viridiplantae; phylum Streptophyta; class Magnoliopsida; order Asparagales; family Iridaceae; genus Iris; species Iris macrosiphon. The sequence goes on from JAYESA010000005.1 coordinate 308,592,221, forward strand.
CCAACATCTGAGAGAAGATTGGGTATTCATAGTGATACTATAGTGCACACATGAGTGTGTGGCTCGGGAAAGGGGTAATCAAATATTGAGGAAGAAGGTAAGCAGTAGCAGTGGGTGACTGATTTAAAGAGGTGTATTAGTCAGGTGTTTGAGTGAATATATGTGTTGAAGAGAATAAGTAATAGGTGTGAAGGTTGAACATTCATATAGGTGTATCCCAGATCTGGGAGTATAGATGGAGTGTTTATATGAGTATAGATGGAGTGTTTATATGAAGTATAGAATTTAGAGTACTTAATAGGTGTTGTTGGTACCAGGTGAGTTTTGATTACAGAATTCTTAAGAGTGTATGTGTGTATCAGTGTGCCAGTTTGGGGGATTAGGTTTTTTTTACTAAAGGGAGTGCAGTAATCTGCCGGTAATTGTGAGTGAGTACAGCCATAATGCATGGGGTTATCCATTTCATAGAGCAATAGCCCGTGTACTTGGGAAACTTTTGATGCAAAAATTGTTCAAGCACCAGGTGCCTTAGTGCAATGCCATGACTGCTTTTCCCATAACGGACACTGACCTAGGAGTGTGGTTGGGGGCAGCTGCAGTTCTATAGTATGACACACTATTTTTAGTGTGTTGACTGCACACTTATAGTGTAGTTCATAGTACTATGGGATTGGGGGCAGATGCAGTTTTGATAAATGAAAATATGTATTATATCAGTTATGATTTTTATAGTACGATTAATTTTACATGTAATGATTTATATGATACATACTGTCAATTTTGTAGAAGTTTCTAGAAATGGATATGAATTACTATCTGCGTCATCGTTCGTGGATGTACAACCGTCATCTTGATGACATGTGCGGTGTGCGGGATGAATTCATTGAGGGTGTACAGCAGTTCCTGCAGTTCGCAAAGGCGTTCCCTCAGTACATGGACGGTACCAAAATTAAGTGTCTGTGTGTGAGATGTCGCAACAGGAAATATCATCCAGAAGTGGAAGTTACATATCATTTATACTCGAAGGGCTTTACGCCGAATTACTATCAGTAGACCGCGCACGGAGAACTTGTATCTCTAGCATCGGAGTCGGAGCCCTATGTGGAGTCGTATATGGATGTCCAAGACCACGATGCTTACGACGACGGGTTGGTGAACATGGTTTATGATACGGCGGGGCCTAGTTTCAATCCTGACAATTATGATACGGCGGGACCTAGTTTCAATCCGGACAATTATGATGCAGCTGAGGAGGCACCGAATGTCGATGCTGCAAAGTTTATGGAGTTGCTTGAGAATGCAAGGACTCCACTATATCCTGGTTGTGAGGATCATTCACCGTTGGAGGTGGTTACAAGATTATTGAGCATCAAGTCCGATTTTAACATGTCGCAAGAATGCTATAATCGACTGCTCGATTTGATTATAGAGATCTTGCCCGAGGGTGCAAAGTTGCCTAAAGACTTCTATCGATCTAAGAGGATGGTGAGATCGCTTTGGATGGGATACGAGAAAATTGATGCATGTCGCAACGGGTGCATGTTGTACTACAAAGACGACAAGGATGAAGATGCGTGCAGATTCTGTGGTGCTGATCGCTACAAGGCCACTGTTAGAGGAAAGTCTGTTGGTGCAAGAAAGCCTACCGATTCGATGCACTACTTGCCTTTGACGCCGCGGTTGCAGCGGTTGTTTATGGTTAAGGAGACTGCAGAAAACATGAGTTGGCATAGGCGAAAACAGATCGAAGGAGTATTGGATCATCCATCCGATGGAGAAGCATGGAAGCACTTTGATCAAGAGTATCCATATTTTGCCGAGGAAGCGCGTAATGTCAGATTGGGGCTCTGCTCTGACGGTTTTACCCCATTCGGACTTTCGGGCTCCCAGTATTCGTGTTGGCCTGTGATCGTCACTCCGTACAATCTACCGCCTTGGATGTGCATGAAGACTCCGTATATGTTCCTAACCGTTATTATCCCGGGTCCGAACAATCCGAAGAGGAACATCGATGTGTATTTACAGCCTTTGATAGATGAGTTGAATCAGCTGTGGGAAGTCGGTGCCAACACGTACGATGTTTCTAGAAAGCAGAATTTTCAGATGAGGGCAGCACTTATGTGGACCATCAACGACTTTCCGGCCTATGGAATGTTATCGGGATGGAGCACCCATGGTCGTCTTTCATGTCCGTATTGCATGGACCGTTCTCAGGCTTTCCGTTTGAAACACGGAGGCAAACCGTGCTTCTTCGATTGTCATCGACAATTTTTGCCGAAGGATCATCCGTACCGGAGGAATCGGAATGCTTTTCGTGCGGGAGTTGTGGAGAAGGCCAATCCACCGCCAAGGTGGCCCGGATGCACGATATGGGAAGAGGTAAAATATTTACCAAGTGCCATCGAAGAGCCTGCTAAGGGGTACAAGTGTGACGGATTTGGTCGCACCCATAACTGGACGAAGAGGAGTATATTCTGGGATCTGCCATATTGGAGCACCAATCTGATCAGACATAACCTTGATGTCATGCATATCGAGAAGAATGTGTTTGATAACATAATTAATACTGTAATGGATGTAAAGGGGAAGACAAAAGATAATCCGAAGGCCAGGTTGGACTTAGAAGACATATGTAGACGTCCTGCATTGCATTTGATAGAGGAGGGGAATGGAAAGTTAAAGCAACCTAAGTCAGTTTTCTCACTGGATAAAGAGGATAAAGGTAGACTTTGTAGGTGGATTCAGGGTCTAAAGTTTCCATACGGGTACGTGTCGAACTTGAAAAGATGCGTCGACCTCAAGGAGAACAAACTGGTAGGTATGAAGAGCCACGATTGTCACGTATTCATGGAGAGGTTAATTCCGATTGTATTTCGGGAATTCTTACCGCAGGTCGTTTGGGACCCATTGACAGAGCTGAGCATATTCTTCAGAGATCTTTGTTGTACTAAGTTGCTCGTCGATCGTCTAGAAAAGCAAGAGAGGGACATTGCGGTAACACTATGTAAGCTCGAAAAGGTGTTTCCTCCTGGATTCTTCGACTCTATGGAGCATTTTCCAATTCATCTTTCCTATGAGGCACGTGTTGGTGGTCCTGTCGGTTATCGGTGGATGTACCCCTTCGAGCGCCATCTGAATCACCTAAAGAGAAAGGTGAAAAATAAGGCACGGGTTGAAGGCTCTATTTGTGAAGCTTATGTTCTCGAGGAGATTACAAACTTTTGCTCGACGTATTTCAAACCGTATGTTGCTACTAATAGGACGAAAGCTCCCAGAAACGATGACACATATCAGGAATCTAATGATGCAATACTCAAAGTATTCAATGCATCCGGAAAGCCCTCGGGAAAAATGAAGAAGAGATATTTGAATGACGATGAGCTAAGGGCTGCTCAATTGTATATATTACTCAATTGCGACGAGGATGAAGTGGAGAAGCTAGAGGGGTAAGTAATTAATACGTCCACGTTTACATCATCTCAATGTAATAGTATAAGATACTATTATGCTACTAATCAGCAGTTGCTTCATTGTTTTTCAGCACATATAATGATGAGTTGAGGTCGGTTAGACCCTACATAACAGACGAAGAAGTAGAACAAGATATGAGATGCCATTTTCCTTCTTGGTTGAGCGCATATGTAAGATGCTTGGTAATTACTTTTTATTTCTGCACTTGCAAAACAAATAACTTACTATCGCTACTTTGGTATTTAGGTCGATCGTCTAATATCATCCGAGACTGAATCTATTAGGACTCTAGCCAAGGGACCAATTACTGCCGTAAAAATATGGCCAAGTTTCTGTGTGAATGGGTTCAGGTTCAAGTCAACAAATGCTCCTATCAGAGACAGCTTTCTGGATCTTGATTCCACGAAAAACAGTGGTTTGTGTATCAAATCTTCAAACTACAAAGACGTCAATCCGGACAATGATTTTTTTTGGCATCTTACGAGAGATTGTGGAGTTGATATATAATTATGGCCCAGAACCTACTAATATCGTGCTATTCAGGTGTGAATGGTTCGATCCGATTCAAGATCAAGGTTGGAAAATTGACAAGCATGGCCTTGTGGATATAAACTACAAGCGTAGATATCAAGGCTACGAACCATTTGTCCTATCAAGTCAGGCTCAGCTCGTGTACTTCATAACTTATTCTAGACGGGGGACAGCGAGGTCGGATTGGTGGGCAGTATGCAAGACTAAAGCTAGAAATACCTTTGACATTGACGAAATAGCTTATCAGGAGGACGATCTACCTCTTGTAACAAATATTGTAGATGTGGACTCAACGAAAGTTACTCATTACACGAGTAATAATATAGAAGATGTAGAATTATCCGAAGAGGACGACGAAGTAGATGAAAGTGAAGACACGAGGAAGGCGAACAAGATGAATTTTCTGAAGATGATTGAAAATATAAAATATTGCATGTAGAATGTAACTATATTTGGACTGTAAATATTGCATGTAGAAGTAGATGTTGACATTAACGAATATATGTATTATATTTTGACTGTATAATGCTTTGAGATATGTATCATATTTCGACTGTAGAATATAGTATATATTTGTGTTTCTCTATATTCATCATATGTTGTTATCAGATATGACAGGACGACGCGGAGGATTCGGCAGGTCCCGAGGTAGACAGAGTGCCACTCCGGTACTGCCTACTGTTGGTTCCGGATCATCGTCGTCCAGTACTCCAGTATATCGATCAGTCACATCTCCGACTGCAACGACGTTGCGTGGCATCACTCCTGGGACGAGTAGTTCCAAGCGTGATAGTACTCCCTCGTCCAGCGTTCCTCCTGCTGACGGAACCATGGAGACAGATGAGCATGTAGAGGAGGTCGTGCCGACGTTGTCCCAGCATCAGCAAGATCCTCCATGCGCACCACTGGAGGAGACGAGGACAGAGATTTGGGCCGACGGTACAAAGTAAGTCAATTAGATGGTTTAGTATATATTTGTGTTTCTCTTTATTCATCGTATATTGACTTTTTCAGTAATCTAAATTATTATCTCTGTATAGATATCGTCCATCGTCGGTTCAGAGACGCTTGGGCCAATTTCTGAGGAACAACTACGGTGGCCCTTGGATCAACTACTCTGAGGCTCCGAAGGAGAGGAAGGCGTTCTGGTTTGTGCACTTCCAGGTAAAAGTATATTAAATAAATCCTCTAATTTATGCATATTCGTGATGCTAACTTAATGAATTATTTATTATAGCAAACGTATTTTTATCCTCCGCACCGGGCCGAGTTGATCGAGCGGCTCTTTCCTACCGTTGCCGTCAAGCTTATCCGAGATGCTCTGGATGACCAGAAGGCTCGTGATCGTGCTGGAAAACCGATCCAAGGTTGGATCACGCCTGAGCAGTGGACTGCGATGAGGGCTAGATTCGATGATCCGAGCTACAAGGAAAGGTCTAAGAAGGCCAAGGCGGCTAGGCAGAATGCTGCCAAGTGGTGTGGTGGCTCGATTCCGATGACGAAACATTTCCGTCGTTTGGTATATTTTTTCTTTTAAAATATATTATTTTAATATAAGTACCATAAAATGGTACTTGGAAAAAATATTTAAGTTTAGTAATAAATAATATATTTTTAACAGGTACAGAGGGGTGAGGATGCAAACATGGTGACCGTCTTCTTGGCCACCCATCGCAAGGACGGAAATCTCATTGATGAGAGGGCCTCACAGACCTATGTAAGTATTACTTTACTTTGTGTTTATTTTAATATAACTTAGGCAATTATTGAGTTTCCAAACCTTTTCTAGGCCGAGTATCTTAGGATTCGTGAGCGGGCGACTACTAGTGCACCTACACCTGGAGAGGCTGGTGCTTCGTCGCAGCACGGTCCATCTCCGTCGGCGGATGACCTGTGGGTGACCGCAGCTGGTGGTCTCCAGAGGGGTACGTACTACGGTACGGGCTCCTATGGCGCCCTGGTTGCGACGCAGTCATCTAGGGCCTCCCCGACAGCTGCACATTCCACACACCCCTCGCAGTCGCAGCCCTCGCAGTCGTCGGCCAGAGTCCAGGAGGCCGTCCAGGAGGCCGTTGACCGTCAGATTGCGTCTCTCCGTGACGACTTGCTGCGAAGTATGGAGGACCAGTCCCGGTCCCAGCCGCAGGCGGACGATCCGATGCTCATCGCACGATTGGATATGCTCGACCGCAGCATGACGGAGCTACGGGAATTGACAAATGATATTAGAGCCTCCAATGATCGCAACATCATGGAGCTGCAGGCGTCACAGCTATCGATGGGCGAGAAGCTGACGAGGATGCAGGATTCAATGGGTGATAGCAGAACGAGGCTGTTATCTACCCTGGATTCTTACAACCAGCGACTCGCAGACTTGGAGCGGGCACGGCCTCCACCGACGTCACTGCCTTCTCCATCGACATCGGTGTCGATTCCACGGGATGAGTATAAGGAGTTCTTATCCTTCAAGCGCGCCGGTGGTCAGCCTCCTGCAGATCCGTAGTAGTATAGTTATTTTTATTATTATTTATGAATTATTGATACTTCAACAATAGACATTTAATTGGATTGATACTTCTTGTGGTCTTTAATTTAATTGGATTATATAGTTAATTAGATTGAATCATGTTGGTGTGTATGATGAAGATGATGTAAAACTGCAGGGAATCACCAATGTTTGCTTCTGGACACTATTTTTTTTATTTTTTTTTTAAATTAGCGACGTTATTAGCGACGTTTAGCGACGTTTACCGACGTTAAGTTACGTCTCTAAATACGTCGCTAATTAGCGATGCTGTAAAACGTCGCTAATGACGTCGCTAAACGTCACCAATTGCTGACATGGCAGTATAGCCAGGTCATTAAAGATGCCGGTGTAACGTCGCGATAGACGTCGCTAATCAGCGACGTTTAGCGACTTTACTAAACGTCGCTATTTAGTGACTTGGCGTCGCAAAACGTCGCTAAATTTAGCGACACATTAAAGTCGCTAAAAAACGTCGGCATAGCGACGTTTAGCGATATTTTTTGGTTTAGCGACTTGGTTTTTTTTGACTGCTTTAAAACGTCGCTAATTACGTCGCTAAACCTAATTAGCGACGATTTTTGGTTATTTAGAGACGTTTTTAGACGTCGCTAATTTGACTTTTTCTGGTAGTGGCTGTAGGAGGAAGAAGGAAGAGAGGGAGGCATGGCCGGCGGCTGCTGCCCGGAGGAGGCTGGCGGGGCGGGGTCGCGACGAAGCAGCGAGGCGGCGTGGCGGCATCGTGGGCGGGGAGAGGAGTGAAGGCGGAGCTCTCTGCGGAGGCGCACAACGGGAACGGGTGGAGGAGGAAGGGAGAGAGGGCGGACGTGGGCGGTGCGCCAGAGTCGTAGCAGAGGAGGCCGAGGTCGGGTGGCCTGACGACGGGGCGAGGTTTTGTGTACGCGGCTGGTGCGGCGCAGGAGACTTGCCGGAGGGGTCAGGGAAAGGGGGTGGCGGCCAGGGTTAGGGTTAGGTTTAAGATTAGGGATTTTTGTTATTTTCCTTTTCTTTTTATTTGTGGAGAAAACTAGAAAAAATATGTATTTATACATGCAAAAATTTGGGCTAGGGTTTGACCTAGGATTTGGGCTGGGTCAATGCTCCTTGAGCTTGGCTTCGGCTCTCATGGGGATGTTGGACGTTTGGCACGGGTTTAATTCTTCATGGGTTTTTAGGGCTTTAAAACTGATTCCGGAGTCCAATAAATTCCCAGAAAATTACCCTATGTCCGGTTTTCCATTTTACACCATAAAATATTATTTCCATAATATTTTAATATTAATAAACAGCATTTAAAAATCATTTAATTATCAAAAGCCTAGGTTTTAATTACAGAAAAATCCCAGGAAATTACGAAAAATTGTGAAAAATCCAAATTAATAATTACTGAAAATCAGGGGGCTTACAAACACGCATCCCAAGCCTTTTCTTGATGTGTTACTGTAAATCACATAACCTCCTGATCCTGATAGAATGGTCAATACTGGCGCTGTGGTCAGTCGCTTCTTCAACTCCTCGAAAGCGGCTTGACCCTCGTCGGTCCATACGAACTCATGATCATTGCATGTCAACCGAGTCATAGGCGTTGCTATCCTTGAAAAGTTCTTCATGAACCGTCGGTAATATCCCGCAAGTCCAAGGAAACTCCTCACCTCCGATGCTGATTTAGGAACGAGCCATGTCTCGACTGCCGAGATTTTCTCTAGATCAACAAAAATACCCTATTCCGTAATGACATGCCCAAGAAACGAGACTCTGTCCAAGAAAAACTCATATTTACTGAGCTTCGCATATAACTGCTCTCCTCTCAAGGTCTCTAGGACGATCCGCAGGTGCTTCTCGTGCCCCTCGTGGCTCTTCGAATAGACAAGTATGTCATCTATGAAGATGACCACAAACTGGCCTAAATACTGTTGGAATACTCGATTCATTAAGTCCATAAAGATGGCTGGAGCATTGGTTAATCCAAATGGCATGACCAAAAACTCATAGTGTCCATATCTTGTCCTGAATGCGATCTTCGGGATATCCTGCTTTTGTACCTTCACCTGGTGATATCCTGATCTAAAGTCTATCTTCGAGAACACCTTGGCTCCACTAAGCTGATCAAATAAGTCATCAATGTGTGGCAATGGATATTTATTCTTCATGATCACTGCATTTAAGGCTCTGTAGTCGATGCACATACGCACTGACCCATCCTTCTTTGGTACAAACAACACTGGTGCTCCCCAGGGTGATGCTCTTGGGCGGATGAAACCTTTCTCCTCTAATTCTTTCAACTGTGCCTTCATCTCATCCATCTCCTTCTTCGCCATTCTATAAACATGCGACGCTATGGGTGCTGCTCCCGGTGTCAATTCAATCGAGAATTCTACTTCTCTGCCCGGAGGTAGTCCTGGCAATTTCTCTGGAAAGACGTCTTGGAACTCTGAAATGATGGGGTAATAAATAACTTCGTCCATTGCAAGCTGAAAACCATCAAGGGCTTATGTGGATCCTCATGCAAACTCAAGTTTCGGCTGGCCTGGTACCTTAAAAAGAATGCTTTCTCCAAAACAGTCGAAGAAAGCGTGGTACTTGCTCAGCCAGTCCATCCCAAGCAAAATATCAAAAGTGGGCATAGGAAGGACTAAGAGTCGGACATTCATCTCTCTGCCACGAATAATTACAGGACAAGATCTACAATCCGACTAACAAGTACAACTCCTCCTCCGGTGAGAATACTAACACAACTAGGTAAAGGTGTAGTGGCAATGTTGTGCTTGGCAATAAAATTAGAAGATATGAACGAGTGGGTGGCTCCCGAATCAAATAATGTTACAACAGGAAAAGTAAAAGTAAGAGTAATACCTGCTATAACATCAATCTCCTGTTCCATGTCATCCACTTCTAGTGCAAAAGCTTGTCCATTCCTTTGTGGTAGTCAATGTCTGTCCCTCGTGAACTGATCCTCCTGAGTAGGTAGCGGTGGTCCACGCTGAAATCCTCCAGCTGCTGGGGGTCGAGGTGCTCCTGGTTTGGTCATCTGCTGAACTGGTTTCGGTATTGGAAGTGCTAGCCTCTGTATTGGCGGTAAAAGTGCCAATGCCTGCTGCATTGGACAGTCTCTCGCTGTAACAACCTATTTTTTAAAAAAATTTAAAATATATTTCTGGATTTTTCTTTAATTTTTAATTAATTATTATAAATGTCCTTCAGGGATTAATATTTTTATGTATTAAATTAAGTATTAAAATATTATAAAAGTTATATTTTTGAGTGTATAATTAATAATATGATGTTGTGTCAATTCTTTTAGAATTTATTGGGCTCAAAAACTATTTATAAATAGCTAAAAATATTGTTTTAATTAAACCAGACTTGAACCAAACTGAACCCAACCCAACCAGCCTAGTGGGTCGGATCTGAACCCGACCCGACCCGACCCGTCGACCCGACCCTACCAGATAACCAATTCCCCCACTCCCCCACAACCCTGCACACCGCCTCCCCTTCCCCTATTTAAACCCCCCCGTGGATCCTCCACTATCACCCCCTCCGGCCACTCGACCCCGACGACGACGACGAAGACGACGATGACGACCCGCCATCATTCCGACGATGACTCCGGCTGACCCGTCGATGATCCACGACCCCCTCCAGCAGCCCCCGCAGCCACAGCAACCGCCGCCACTGCCGACGTGCCCCCCCGTGCCGCCTCCTATCACGACAGCAGACATCAACGAGGTACCCCACTTCTAGCTCGCGTATCTCCCTGTACATAGATCCAAATTTCGTTCTGTCGAATCCTATGCTAAGACCACGTAACCCTCTCGAACCCCATACAATTAGTTTGGGGTATCATATCCTGTGTCGGTCGCAAAATACGACGCAAAATAAGAAAAAAACCACATAATTCTGTAGTTCAGAAATAGTCCCGAACTCACAAGTTCATGGCCGATTTACTCCCAACCTGTTAAATATTTCTAAATTCTGTTTAAACAGTTAATTAAATAACATAACCTAAATTAAAACTCTGTAATTAGTTTATTTTAATTTATTGTGTGTTGTGTTTTTTTGTGGGTAAAATCGACCAAAAACTTGGTTTTAAAACCTAAATTTTCTCGAAACTAGGTGCGTCCCTCTAAACGAGGTAACTTTATCGTGTGCAAATTTTACCAAAAGCTGCATATCATCCATACGGACGTGTGAGATTTCACAAAAGTTGATTTGGATGTGCGTGCACACCGGAATCAACGCGTATCCGTCAAAAATACTCCTTATCGGGCCTATTCTAAAACTCGTTATAATGTCTTGTGTGCTTTTCATTTCATAACGAAACTTATGTCATTGGATTCATAGTATTACGCTGGTTCTGTGACCCAAGTTTGGTTCGATTCTGATAACGTTGACGAAATCCCGTATCGTGGGCCCCACAGCTCCACTTGACGGACGATTTTGTGATCGGCTCATCGGAATCCAGTTCTGGACATTTAGTTGGGTTCATATCATCGTTCTGGACTTGTAGACACTAAGTTTGATGAATTTAGAGAACTTTATCTCTGGCACAGTTTTTGGTGCGAAGTGGGCCACATGTGGATCCCTCTTTGACCAAAAACTGTCATTTTTGCCCCTGTGTCCAAATTGGACTTATGGGTAGTCAATCTTAGCTATTTTATATCTTCTGAGAGTGATGATAATATTTGTTTCATCATCCAGAGGTGTTCCTGGATATTCAACCTACACCGGAGCAACTGAAGGAGTTCAAACCCCAAGCAAGTGTACCTTGCCAAAACTTGCAGTATTTGCTTTCCTATTATTTGTATATATACTCTTGAGATGTGCATATTCAACCTAGGACCAGGAGACGTTGCTTAACGTCCAAATAATATTCGGGTGTCGACGCCGTACGCGGAATCGTGTAACGTCACTTAGAGAGTTGTTATCTCGATCATATACTTTCGTGCTTGCTTTATCAGGTACATCATACCATAGGACACTTGACACTATTCATAAGATAGAATCTTCCTGAGTTATTCATGGTGATTCTGTATATGTTACGGGATTCGTGACATAGATCTTATATATGCATAGCTATCATCATGACTCGCTGCATTAGCTAGAGGTCATGATCTTGCGTGTTATGGACATGAGACATGAGGTTACATTGGCTGGGGAGAGTCTTACCATACTAAAGGCTGATTATGTTATATATATATATATATATATATATATATATATATATATATATATATATATATATATATATATATATATATATATATATTATTACTGGAAGTGTCTTAGACTCTGACCAGAGATTTGACACACTTACTGGCCCTTCGATATAAATGCTGCTATGGTTTTTTCTGACACAGAGCCTATAGTAGTTTCAGCCTGAGTATGATTAATGCTCTCATTTGCATATCATATAGCTGGTTACATAGTTTGTCCATTGGATATTTATTTTTATATACTGTATTTTATTTGGCTTGAGTTATTCTTGTACCTTGCTATGTCCCCTGAGGACCTGGATCCGGATTATGTCCCCAGGTATAGCAGAGGAGATCTACCCCTAGGTATACGGGACATGAGCAGACATTGGAGCAGTACCAGCACCAGAGGACGAGGTGGTGCCAGAGGCTTTCTTCTGAGTATTTGCTTTATATACTCAGTTATTTTGTTTCTAGTTTCTCTATTTCCTGTCTCTTGGTTTATTGTACCAAACTCATTATCGGTTTGTTCCCTGAGATATTTTATTGAGACTTGTTGAATTATATTTCTCATTGATTAGTTGACATTTGAACTGTGATTACCTTCTGTGGATGAGATTAAAATTAGACTGTGACATGTATCTTAGACCATTATAATCGTTTTACAGCTTAAGTATACTCTAACGGTTTCATTAAATTCAGTTTGCCCATTGGAGTGTGTTGCTGGCCATTGCCATGTGGCTAGTCCCTCGGTATTTTGGGACTGGGGCGTGACATAGTTTTTGTGGTGGCCCATGCAGGTCTGAGCATTAAGGTCCTAGGTTATGGTCTATGACTATATTGCTTTGGTTTCAACTAAGGAACCGAGCAAGCCTACAAATTATGATAGGATAAGTTATAGGATCTCATCCACTTGATTGATTCGTTCTTGACCTTTATATCGACTTCAAATTTTTTTTGGACTTGCATCCTGCCTTGATCCTTCTGTTTGCCTCTTATAGTTTATTTTGGATGCAGAGTAATGGATTCACAAGCATGCGATGAGACTCCCGCAGGAACACCACAAGTTGCAGTTGTCACCTACGATGATGGAGTGACACCAGTAGGTGGAGGACGCACAGACTCGAGAAATAGTGAATACGAGTAAGATTTAAGTTTTATCATAGCTATCTATTCCTAACAATGCTTTAGCGCGTGCTTGTTAGATCATTACCCTAGCCTAAGCCTAGTATTATGTTAGCATAAACTTGTTAGTCTAGATTAGTAACTGGTACCCAAGTTTTCATAAGCTATAGTTGTCACGCCCCAGTCCCAAAATACGTAGGACTAGGAAAACGTAACACGCCAGCCGTATGTATACGAACTCCAATATATGGAAACCATATACACGCGTACGCTGTACATGAATATCCAATCCACAGTGGTAAATATATGTCACAACAAGTCACACGCAGTTCTATATCTCATCCACAACATAAATAATAGAATAATGGAAATCAATAAATGAATATCAAAGAAGTAGTCTCAAATAGTAATCTCAAAGTGCAATAGTCGGGTGGAAACAAATCCACTGCAAATCGACTATAATAAACTACTAAAGAGAGAAGAGAATAAACTCTAATATAAGAATAAATGTCTAGAAAAGAATAGCAACTAAAATCTCTAAACAGCTGCAATGAATCACATATAATCAGAAGGTAAGATCTCCTCAGGCTGATAGGTAGCATCAGGTCCAGGTCCATACTCCTGCGGGTACTCCTGCTCACCTATATCTGGAAGGGACCAGGTCCTCAGAGGGACGTAACAAGATACAAAAAAATACATGCCAATAAAGTACTGAAAAATGAACATCCGTTGGGTCGCCTAACCGTCTAAGTGAATGCAGTTAAGAACACCTTTCCCCACAAGTGAGCTATCTGGCTGAAAACTGGGATTTGGCATGGTTCTCTTTTGAAGATCCAGGGGCCCAAAGGCACGTCGTCTTTTGAACGGCGGAGGCCCGCCAATGTATATATATGGGTCATCACCACCCGTATCTCCAGCGGAGAATCCGGGCGTCACAGAAAAAGTGTAAAGGAGCTCAAATGTGGTACTTATTGTTCTCCCCACCCCATGCTCTAAGCATGTCATGTCCATGACACGATAAACCTCTAATAACCGCCAGGTCTACTAACATGCAAAGTTTCTATTGGCAGTTATCCCTATCCGTCGCACGACCTATACGTACCGGGGGCCAGCCGAGTACGCAAGTCCGTGTCCTACATGTGACTCACACTCGTGTAAGAAATAGTGTCATGGCCAATGAAACATAAATGCCTCATGAAAATGGGGTAGTCTCATAAAGTAGGTCCAATGCATATACATAAGTAAAAACATAGTACGACGACACCGTCGTTGCACCCAAGTTTCCTTGGACGCGCAGTTTATATAACAGTTAAAATAAATAAACTAAATAAGCAGAAAATAAACATGCATGCCTCATATGGAATGTAAAAATAGTACAATGGCAAGGTATACTTGCCTGGCAAGAAATCTGTAAAGTGTACGCGCCCAAATGTCAAGGACACTGAACCTGGAACTAAGGACTCCGAACAAACATCTCCGGATGCTGAAATAAACATCACCAACGTTTCCGGAATGAGCAAAATAGCTAAAAAGCACATCCCTTTCGTCCAATTTGGACACAGGGGCAAAACGGTAATTTCGGGCAAAAGTGGGGTCCACGTGTGGCCCACTTTGCATCGAAAAGCGTGCCGAGGGTAACAGTCTCTAAATGGGATAAACTATAGGTCAAACAAATCTAGATGTCAATACGAACTCAACGGTATGTCCAAATGTGGATTCCGATGAGCCGAACAAAATTTGGTCCAAAAAGTCAACTGTGGGACCCGCCAATTGGCGATCTGGTCAACCGTCTCAGAAATGCGTGAAAATTGGGTCACAGGACCAGCGCGTTACCACGAGTCCAGTGACGCAAGTTTCGTCGCAATCTGACAATCGTGCACAAAATACTCGCGAGTTCCACAAAAGTGGCGACACGAAATGTGTCCGCGGATACGGTCTGATTCCGGCGCGCACACGAGTCCGAAATGGTCCCCACGAATTTTCACGTGTCCCGTTATGCTGTGTGCACCATTTGGTACACTTGGCACACGGCGGGGCGGTCCCGGTTGGCGGGGCGCGCTCCGTTCTCCAACTTTTGGAAAACCGGAAAAAGTGGGTGCGCACAGTTTTGTGACGAACATAACTATGTCCACAGCAACTATTAGCCTAGGGTTATTATACATAAAATAAACTAGATCATGTATTCTACAGGTATCAAAAAGAATCATCGGATTCGGATCTCTGTGGTGGGAGATACGAACTCGACAATACGGGTGGTAAATCTGGAATTCTGCGATTGCAGAATTCTGCCTGTCCGTCCATTTTGGACGCTGATTTACACCTAGGGGCACACATTTTCCGAGGTTGACTATAAAACAAATACTGGAGAGGGTTGAGGGAAGATCATACCTATGAAAATGGATCAGCGTTTGGTAGAGCGAGTCAACGGGAATTCGTGCCGGAGCGAAGGTGCCTCGAGTGGGAGACTGCAGTTCGCGATGTCGGCGTCGACGGGATGATTGGAGGGCTTGGGGAGGCTTCTCTGGCTGCGGTGACGGCTATAGATGGGAAGAAGAAGTCTGGGAATTTAAGTTAGGGTTTTGGAGAGTTTATTATATATATATATGCTATATATTAAGATATGTAGAGAGAGGGTTGGAGGCGGGTAAAGGGTCGGCTTAGGAGTATAGGGGCGGGTCTCGTTTGCATATTTGCTGAAGGTTACTAAAGTCACTGTTGGAATAGTATTGCTATTATTACTAAGGTTACTAAAGTTGCTGTCGAATAGTATTAGCAAATTGCTAAGGTTACTAAAGTTGCTATTATTACTATTATTATTATTAGATCTTATTTAATAATTTCTTTTCTTAATATTTTCTTAATCTTTTCTTTTCCTATTAATATATGCATATATATATATAATATATATACTCATAGAAAAAATTTAGATTAGAATAATACACAGCATTAGGCTAGCAACTGCTCAAGGGGTCTCCTACATGGAATAAATTCCGAAAAATTTCTGAAGGTCCCACAAGTCATCTAAGTGCTCGAACACCTAACATAAAAATTATTAAAAATCTATTTCTCCTATTTAGACCTAATTACTACAATTTAATTAACAATTAATAAATAAAAGGGTTTATACGATTTCTAGGAAGGGGTTTTATATTCTACCCAACTTGTAAAAATTTCGTCCTCGAAATTAAAATTAAGCCACGATAGAATGCAAGGATTGGTATAAGATATAAATTAACAATGTAAATTCATACCTTGGTCTGCGAATAGGTTCGGAAAACGCTTGCGCATGTCGTCCTCGCGCTCCCAAGTTGATTCTCTTGGTGCGCCATGCCTCCATGCTACGCGAACCAAGGGAATAGACTGGTTCCTCAATACCTTCTCTCGACGATCAAGGATTCCCACGGGTTGCTCTTGGTAAGACAAGCTCGGCCCAATGGTGATCTCCGAATGGTCGAGAACATGACTGCTGTCTGCCACATATCGCCTGAGCTGCGACACATGGAATACGTCATGTACTCCCTCCAGTGAAGGTGGTAGCGCAAGTCGATATGCCACCTCGCCAATTCTCTCGAGCACGTCAAATGGTCCAATATACCTTGGACTCAACTTGTCGCGCCCTCCGAATCGGATGGTGCCTCTGGTCGGTGATATCCTCAAAAAGACGTGATCGCCCTCTTTGAACTCCAAGGGACGACGGTGAAGGTCTGCCCACTGCTTCTGCCTGTCTTGCGCTGCTCGCAAGTGTCCCTAAATCTTCTTGACTGTCTCTACAGTGTTGACCACCAACTCGGGTCCCAGAATCTGACGTTCTCCCACGTCACTCCAACACACAGGAGACCTACATTTTCTTCCATACAATGCTTCAAACGGAGCCATCTGAATACTCGCTTGATAGCTATTGTTGTAAGAAAACTCTACAAGATGTAGGTGGTCCTCCCATGATCCTCCGAAGTCTAACATGCAAGCCCTCAACATGTCCTCCAAGGTCTGAATAATACGCTCCGACTGCCCATCTGTCTGCGGGTGGTAAGACGTACTGAATTTCAGACGAGTACCAAGACTCTCTTGCATGCTTCTCCAAAAGTGCGATGTGAAGCGCGAATCTCTGTCCGATACAATACTGACTGGTATGCCGTGCAATCTCACAATCTGTCTCATATATAAATCAGCTAAAGCTTCTGTAGACTGACCCACTCTGAAAGGTATAAAATGGGCTGACTTGGTGAGTCGGTCCACTATTACCCACACTGCATCTCTCCCACTTGGACTCTTGGGAAAACCCGTGACGAAGTCCATAGTGATGTGCTCCCACTTCCACTCTGGAATCGGAAGTGGTTGCAATAATCCTGCTGTCCTCTGGTGCTCCGCCTTCACTTGTTGACATACCAGACATTTAGCTACAAAGCGAGCTATCTCTCTCTTCATCCCATGCCACCAAAAGTGCTGTCGTAAGTCACGATACATCTTGGTGCCTCCAGGATGAATAGAATAGATCGAACTATGAGCCTCTGCCATCAGCTCCTGTCGAATCTCTCCATTCGGAACATAAAGACGATCACCATATCGTAATGTCCCATCCTCATGAATGCGCAATCCTGTCTGCTTTCCGGCCTCTGTCCTTTCCTTTAGTCTCCTGAATCTGGCATCTGTAGGTAAAGCTGCCTTAATCCTCTCTACTAATGATGATTGTACTTGTAAGTTGGCTAGTGTCCCATCTGCTCCGGGTAGTATCACTTCAATGCCAAGCTCTTGCAAGTCCTCCAAAAGTTTCCTCTGTGCTGTCAAGAAGTAAACTGCTGGCTTCCGGCTTAACGCGTCTGCTACCACGTTAGCCTTGCCTGGATGATAATGTAGCTCTATCTCGAAATCTTTCATCAACTCGAGCCATCGACGTTGCCTCATATTTAACTCTTTCTGCGTGAAGACGTACTTGAGGCTTTTGTGGTCTGTATAGATTTCCACTCGTTCCCCATATAAGTAATGTCTCCATAGCTTCAGAGCAAATACAACGGCGGCAAGTTCCAAGTCATGAGTTGGATAATTCTTCTCATGCACTCGTAACTGCCTAGATGCATATGCAATCACCTTGCCATGCTGCATCAATACGCATCCTAAGCCTTTCCCTGATGCGTCACTGTAGATCACATATCCTCCTGATCCTGACGGAATCGCCAATACTGGTGCTGTAGTCAGTCGCTTCTTCAACTCTTCAAAGGCTGCTTGACACTCGTCAGTCCATATAAATTCCTGATCTTTACAAGTCAGACGAGTCATAGGTGCCGCTGTCCTTGAGAAGTTTTTCACGAACCGTCGGTAATATCCCGCAAGTCCAAGGAAACTCCTCACCTCTGCTGCTGATTTAGGAACAGGCCATGTCTCAACTGCTGAGATCTTCTCTGGATCAACAGAAATTCCATCTCCTGTAACAACATGTCCAAGAAATGAAACTCTGTCCAAGAAGAACTCACATTTGCTGAGTTTAGCATATAACTGCTCTCCCCTCAAAGTCTCTAGAACAATCCGCAGATGCTCCTCGTGCTCCTCGTGGCTCTTCGAATAGACAAGTATATCATCTATGAAGACGACCACGAACTGGTCCAAGTACTGGTGGAAGACTCGATTCATCAAGTCCATGAAGATCGCTGGAGCATTGGTCAATCCAAATGGCATGACCAAAAACTCGTAGTGTCCATATCTTGTTCTGAATGCGGTCTTCGGAATGTCCTGCTTTCGTACCTTCACTTGGTGATATCCCGATCTCAAATCTATCTTCGAGAATACCTTAGCTCCACTGAGTTGATCAAACAGGTCATCAATGCGTGGCAATGGATATTTGTTCTTCACTGTCACGGCATTCAAGGCCCTGTAATCAATGCACATACGCACTGACCCATCCTTCTTGGGTACAAACAACACTGGTGCTCCCCAGGGTGATGCACTCGGTCGGATGAAACCTTTCTCTTCTAGCTCTTTTAACTGTGCCTTCAGCTCGTCCATCTCCTTCTTCGCCAGTCTGTAAACATGCGATGCTATAGGTGCTGATCCGGGTGCTAGTTCAATTGAAAACTCTACGTCTCGGTCTGGGGGTAGTCCTGGCAAATCCTCTGGAAAGACGTCTAGAAATTCTGAAACAATAGGGTGATAGACAACATCGTCCATTGCGAGCTGCATACCATCAAGGATTTCTGTGGATCCTCGGGCAAACTCAAGTTCAGGCTGGCCGGGTACCTTAAAAAGAATGCTTCCTCCAAAGCAATCGAAGAAAGCGTGGTTCTTGCTCAGCCAGTCCATTCCAAGCACAATATCAAAAGACGGCATAGGAAGGACTAAGAGTTGGGCATTCATCTCTCTGCCACGAATCACTATAGGGCCCGATCTACAAACTCGACTAACTGGTACAACTCCTCCTCCGATAAGAATTCTAACACAACTAGATAATGGTGTAGAAGCAATATTGTGTTTGGCAATAAAACTAGATGATATGAATGAGTGGGTGGCTCCCGTATCAAATAATGTCACAGCAGGAAAAGTAAAAGCAAGGGTAATACCTGCTATGACATCCACCTCATGATCCAGGTCATCTACCTCCAATACAAAAGCTCTCCCGTTCCTCTGCGGCTGTCCATGTCCAGTCCTCATATACTGCTCCTCCTGAGTGGGTAGCGGTGGTCCTCTCTGAAATCCTCCTGCTGCTGGGGGTCGAGGTGCTCCCGGTCCAGTCATCTGCTGTGCTGGCTTCGGTGCTGGAAGCGCTAATCTCTGAACTGGCGGCGGAAGTGCCTGCTGCATGGGGCAGTCTTTCACCATGTGCTGTCCAGAGCCACATCTCCTACACTGACCCAAGCGGGTCCGACAATCTCTCTCAACATGTCCGATCCTCCCATAATAATTATATTAGGGTTTTTCCGGAATCCGGTACGGTCCTGCTCGGTGTTGCTGATGCTGTTGTGCCAAGGGGCGTCTGATAGGTCCTCCCTGTTGTGTCCTGGCTGGTCCCTGCTGTATCCTTGCTGATCCTTGTTGTGTCCTCAGCTGAGCTCCCCTTCCTCTGCTAATGGTTTCCTGAAATCTGGCCTCTATCAGTAGCTCAGCGTAAGAGACTCGGGACTGCGAGCTTGTATAATGTTGTAGCTCCTGGGTCAGTCCTCGATGAAATCTCTTAGCCTTAGCCAAGTCATTTGGTATCAAAGCAGCGCCATATTTGCTGAGTCGACTAAACTCAGCATCATACTCGTCCACGGTTCGGTTCCCTTGCTCCAAGTGAAGAAACTGATCATACAAGGTGTCCCTGACAGTGTCCGGAAAGTACTTTCCCTCGAAGCACTCCAAGAACTGCTCCCATGTCTGGTAAGTACCCAACTGGCGCTCCATGGATTCCCACCAGTGATGGGCATTACCATCTAGAAGCGTCCGTACACCCGTCATCCATAGGTCCGTAGGTAACTGCGATGCCTCCAGTAGCTTCTGTGTGTGAGTGATCCAGCTGGTAGTCTCCTCCGGGCTCTCAGTGCCCTTGTACTGCCTTGCACCCATCTGAACAAAATCCTTTACTGATCCAACCTTAGCTCGAGGTACTGGAGCTAGTGTTTGGGCTGGTACAGTAGCATGTGCAGCCATCCTCTCCAGTGCTGCCATAAATTCTTGTCTCTGTTCGGCTGCCTGCTGCCTCTGCTCGGCTGCCTGCTACCTTTGTTCCTGTATCATCATCTGAAAGAATTGGAACATCTGCGCTTGGCCATCTTGCGGTACTGGGACAGGTGGAAGGTTCCCAATAGGTGAAGCGGGAAGATCAGATGGAACTGGGGTATGAGTCTGTCCATCTGGCCCCGGAAGCCTAGGAATCGTTGGGGTCCCTCCTTGAGTCTGACCATTGACTCCAGAAGTTGCGTCGCCATCAGCGGCAGTACATCCATTCTGCAAATCCATCTCTCTGCAGTTGATGTACGAAACGATTAGAAAAGTACAGGAATCAAACAGGATGCAAGTATTAAATAGGAAGGATGAATTTCAATCAAGCGTGGATGAGATCCATATACTCTATTCCTATTACGCAGGCTTGTTCGGTACAGTTACGTAACCGAGACAATATATTCTTGACCTGCATGGGCCACCACAAAAATATGTCACGTCCCAGTCCCAAAATACGTAGGACTAGGAAAACGTAACACGCCAGCCGTATGTATACGAACTCCAATATATGGAAACCATATACACGCGTACGCTGTACATGAATATCCAATCCACAGTGGTAAATATATGTCACAACAAGTCACACGCAGTTCTATATCTCATCCACAACATAAATAATAGAATAATGGAAATCAATAAATGAATATCAAAGAAGTAGTCTCAAATAGTAATCTCAAAGTGCAATAGTCGGGTGGAAACAAATCCACTGCAAATCGACTATAATAAACTACTAAAGAGAGAAGAGAATAAACTCTAATATAAGAATAAATGTCTAGAAAAGAATAGCAACTAAAATCTCTAAACAGCTGCAATGAATCACATATAATCAGAAGGTAAGATCTCCTCAGGCTGATAGGTAGCATCAGGTCCAGGTCCATACTCCTGCGGGTACTCCTGCTCACCTATATCTGGAAGGGACTAGGTCCTCAGAGGAACGTAACAAGATACAAAAAAATACATGCCAATAAAGTACTGAAAAATGAACATCCGTTGGGTCGCCTAACCGTCTAAGTGAATGCAGTTAAGAACACCTTTCCCCACAAGTGAGCTATCTGGCTGAAAACTGGGATTTGTCATGGTTCTCTTTTGAAGATCCAGGGGCCCAAAGGCACGTCGTCTTTTGAACGGCGGAGGCCCGCCAATGTATATATATGGGTCATCACCACCCGTATCTCCAGCGGACAATACGGGCGTCACAGAAAAAGTGTAAAGGAGCTCAAATGCGGTACTTATTGTTCTCCCCACCCCATGCTCTAAGCATGTCATGTCCATGACACGATAAACCTCTAATAACCGCCAGGTCTACTAGCATGCAAAGTTTCTATTGGCAGTTATCCCTATCCGTCGCACGACCTATACGTACCGGGGGCCAGCCGAGTACGCAAGTCCGTGTCCTACATGTGACTCACACTCGTGTAAGAAATAGTGTCATGGCCAATGAAACATAAATGCCTCATGAAAATGGGGTAGTCTCATAAAGTAGGTCCAATGCATATACATAAGTAAAAACATAGTACGACGACACCGTCGTTGCACCCAAGTTTCCTTGGACGCGCAGTTTATATAACAGTTAAAATAAATAAACTAAATAAGCAGAAAATAAACATGCATGCCTCATATGGAATGTAAAAATAGTACAATGGCAAGGTATACTTGCCTGGCAAGAAATCTGTAAAGTGTACGCGCCCAAATGTCAAGGACACTGAACCTGGAACTAAGGACTCTGAACAAACGTCTCCGGATGCTGAAATAAACATCACCAACATTTCCGGAATGAGCAAAATAGCTAAAAAGTACATCCCTTTCGTCCAATTTGGACACAGGGGCAAAACGGTAATTTCGGGCAAAAGTGGGGTCCACGTGTGGCCTATTTTGCACCGTAAAGCGTACCGAGGGTAACAGTCTCTAAATGGAATAAACTATAGGTCAAACAAATATAGATGTCAATACGAACTCAACGGTATGTCCAAATGTGGATTCCGATGAGCCGAACAAAATTTGGTCCAAAAAGTCAACTGTGGGACCCGCCAATTGGCGATCTGGTCAACCGTCTCAGAAATGCGTGAAAATTGGGTCACAGGACCAGCGCGTTACCACGAGTCCAGTGACGCAAGTTTCGTCGCAATCTGACAATCGTGCACAAAATACTCGCGAGTTCCACAAAAGTGGCGACACGAAATGTGTCCGCGGATACGGTCTGATTTCGGCGCGCACACGCGTCCGAATTGGTCACCACGAATTTTCACGTGTCCCGTTATGCTGTGTGCACCATTTGGTACACTTGGCACATGGCGGGGCGGTCCCGGTTGGCGGGGCGCGCTCCGTTCTCCAACTTTTGGAAAACCGGAAAAAGTGGGTGCGCACAGTTTTGTGACGAACATAACTATGTCCACAGCAACTATTAGCCTAGGGTTATTATACAGAAAATAAACTAGATCATGTATTCTACAGGTATCAAAAAGAATCATCGGATTCGGATCTCTGTGGTGGGAGATACGAACTCGACAATACTGGTGGTAAATCTGGAATTCTGCGATTGCAGAATTCTGCCTGTCCGTCCATTTTGGACGCTGATTTACACCTAGGGGCACACATTTTCCGATGTTGACTATAAAACAAATACTGGAGAGGGTTGAGGGAAGATCATACCTATGAAAACGGATCAGCGTTTGGTAGAGCGAGTCAACGGGAATTCGTGTCGGAGCGAAGGTGCCTCGAGTGGGAGACTGCAGTTCTCGATGTCGGCGTCGACGGGATGATTGGAGGGCTTGGGGAGGCTTCTCTGGCTGCGGTGACGGCTATAGATGGGAAGAAGAAGTCTGGGGATTTAAGTTAGGGTTTTGGAGAGTTTATTATATATATATATATGCTATATATTAAGATATGTAGAGAGAGGGTTGGAGGCGGGTAAAGGGTCGGCTTAGGAGTATAGGGGCGGGTCTCGTTTGCATATTTGCTGAAGGTTACTAAATTCACTGTTGGAATAGTATTGCTATTATTACTAAGGTTACTAAAGTTGCTGTCGAATAGTATTAGCAAATTGCTAAGGTTACTAAAGTTGCTATTATTACTATTATTATTATTAGATCTTATTTAATAATTTCTTTTCTTAATATTTTCTTAATCTTTTCTTTTCCTATTAATATATGCATATATATATATTTTTATATATATATAATATATATACTCATAGAAAAAATTTAGATTAGAATAATACACAGCATTAGGCTAGCAACTGCTCAAGGGGTCTCCTACATGGAATAAATTCCGAAAAATTTCTGAAGGTCCCACAAGTCATCTAAGTGCTCGAACACCTAACATAAAAATTATTAAAAATCTATTTCTCCTATTTAGACCTAATTACTACAATTTAATTAACAATTAATAAATAAAAGGGTTTATACGATTTCTAGGAAGGGATTTTACAATAGTTGATCTCTGCTCTAACCATGCTCTTTTACTCTTGAGTTACTTATCTTTCATTGCCTTGGGAAAAAGTTTTTATTCCTTCTCTATTTGTTCTGCTTAACCCTAAACCTTTCTCTCAATTTTTTCTTGTTCATGATTCCTTATTCTCTGTGTCATGCTTCAACAAACATGACTTGCAACCGCGTCATCTCTTCTAACCGGTTATGTTTTATTTTTTTAATTGCGAGGACACAATTCTTTTAAGGTGGGTAGATTGTAATAACTTATTTTTTTAAAAATTTTAAAATAAATTTCTGAATTTTTCTGTGATTTATAATTAATTATTATAAATGTTCTTCGGGGATTAATATTTTTATGTATTAAATTAAGTATTAAAATATTGTAGAAGTTATATTTTTGAGTATATAATTAATAATATGATATTGTGTATTTTTTTCTGGAATTTATTGGGCTGAAAAATTATTTTTAAATAGCTAAAAACTATTGTTTTAATTAAACTAGACTTGAACCAAACTGAACCCAAACCAACCAGCCTAGCGGGTTGGATCTGAACCCGACCTGACCCGCCGACCCGACCATACCCGATAACCAATTCCTCCACTCCCCTACATCCCTACACACCGCCTCCCCTTCCCCTATTTAAACCCCCCCGCGGCTCCTCCACCGTCACCTCCTTCGGCCACTCGACCCCGACGACGACGACGACCTGCCATCACTCCGACGACGACTCCGGCCGACCCATCGATGACCCACGACCCCCTACAGCAGCCCCCGCAGCTACAGAAACTGCCTCCATGTGCCCCGTCGCGCCGCCTCCTATCACGACAACAGACATTAGCGAGGTACCCCTCTTCTAGCTCGCGTATCTTCCTGTACATAGATCCAAATTTCGTTCTATCGAATCTTATGCGAAGACCACGTGACCCTTTCGAACCCCGTATAATTATTTTGGGGTATCGCATCCTGTATCGGTCGTAAAATGCGACGCAAAACAGGAAAAAAAACCACATAATTTGTAGTTTGGAAACAATCCCGAACTCACAAGTTCATGGCCGATTTACTCCCAACCTGTTAAATATTTCTAAATTCTGTTTGAATAGTTAATTAGACAATATAACCGAGATTAAAACCCTGTAATTAGTTTATTTTAATTTTTTATGTGTTGTATTTTATTCGCGGGTGAAATCGACCAAAAACTTGGTTTTAAAAACCAAAATTTTTTGAAACTGGGTGCGTCCCGCTAAACGAGGCAATTTTGTCGTGTGCGATTTATACCGAAAGCTGTGTATCGTCAATACATACGTGTAAAATTTTACAAAAGTTGATTTGGATGTGCGTGCACACTGAAATCAACGCGTATTTGTCGAAAATACCCCGTATAGGGCCTGTTCTGAAACTCGTTGTAACTTCTTGTGTGCTTGTCGTTTCACAACGAAACTTTTGGGTGTGGGTAATCCAGTTTGTGGTCTCCTCTGGGCTCTCAGTGCCTTTATACGGCTTGGGACCCATCTGTACAAAGTCCTTGACTGAACCAACTCTAGCTCGCGGTACTGGAACTAGTGCCTGGACTGGTACAGGTGCCTGTGCAGCCATTCTCTCAAGTGATGCCATAAATTCTTGCCTCTGCTCTGCCGCTTGCTTCCTCTGCTCTACAGCCAGCGCGACGGCCTGCTGTCTCTGTTCCTACATCATCATTTGGAAGAATAGGAACAGCTGTGTCTGGCCATCTTGTGGTGTCGATGAAGCTGGAAAAGTCCCATTAAGTGAAGCGGAAAGATCAGATGGAGCTGGATTGTGAGTCTGTCCATTCGGCCCCGGAAGTCTAGGAGTCGTTAAGGCCTCTCCTCGAGTTTGGCCGTTGACTCCTGAAGGTGTGTCACCTCTGGTGGCGGTACATCCACTATGCAAATCTATCTCCCTGGAAGAGGTGGTCGAAATAATTAGAAGGAGTACAGGATGCAAGCATTTTAAATAGGAAGGTTTGAAAGGGAAGATGAGTTTTGGTCAAGCGTGGATGAGATCCTATACTCTATTCCTATATGCAGGCTTGTTCGGTACAGTAACATAACCGAGACAATATATTCAAAGACCTGCATGGGCCACCACAAAAATATGTCACTCCCAGTCCTAAAATACGAAGGACTAGGAATACGTAAGCATGTCAGCCGTATGTATATGGCGACTATAATATATGGAAACCATAACACATACGTACGCTGTATTATGAATATCCAATCCACAAGTGGTAATATACTGTCAACACAAGTCACACGCAATCTATATCTCATCAACAACATAAATAATAAAATAGGAATAAATAACTGAATCTCAAATATGAAGTATCAAGAATGATAGTCGGGTGAAAACAAATCCACTGCCAATCGACTATACTAAAACTAAATGAGAGAGAGATCAAACTCTAATATAAGATAAATGTCAATAAAAATAGCAACTAGAATATCCATCAGCTTCGATGAATCAAAGGTACTCTGAGGGTAAGACCTCCTCAGTCTAGTATGAAGTATCAGGTCCGAGTCCGTACTCTTGTGGATAATCCTGCCCGTCTATATCTGGATCGGAAACTAAGGCCTCCGAATAAACGTCTTCGAATGCTAAAATAAACATCACTAACGTTCCCAGAATAAGCGAGATAGCTAAAAAATACTACCCTTTCATCCAATTTGGACACATGGGCAAAATGGTAATTTCGGGTCAGAGCGGGGTCCACATGTGGCCCACTTTGTACCAAAATTCGTTTTAGAGGTAAAGGTCTCTAAATAGGACAAATTATAGGTCAAACAAATTCTAAACATCTATACGAACTCAACAGTATGTCCAATTTTGGATTTCGGTGAGCCGAACACAATTTCGCCCTTAAAGTCAATCGTGGGGCCCACAAATAGGTGGCTTGGTCAACTGTCTCAGAATCGCATAAAACTTGGGTCACAGGACTAGCGTGGTACCACGAATCCAATGGAGCAAGTTTTATCACATTCCGACGAGCGTACACAAAATGGTACGATATTTTGTAGAAGTCACGATACGGAAACTTTTTACGGATACGGGTTGATTCCGATGCGCACACACGTCCAAATCAGTTTTCGTAAAATCCCACACGTCAGGACATACCATACGGGCCTTTCGATGCAATTGGTATGCGACAGGGCGGTCCTGTTTGGCGGGGCGCGTTCCGTATCACAAATCCTAATGTTTTAAAACAAAATTTTTATGATTTTTAACCCAATTTATCTCTAAATTTAACATAAAATAAAATAATTTAATTAACAGAAATGATCTCGGTTATATAGACTTCACATAGCAAAATGTAGATTTCAATTCAGAGGTCTATGGTGGAAGATAACAACCTCTAAACATAGGTCATTGAAACAGTTCATAACAGTTTAAATTATTGGTTTTTCCTCAACTTGGCTTCGATTTCTACCAAGTGTTTAACGCTGTTCGATGGAAACTAATTAACAGAGTTGAGAGAGGGATAGGTTGTGATCATACCGGGGAAGACGGATCCAAAAATGATCGAGCGACGAGTCAAAAAATGAAGCGTGAAGTAGGGGTCGTCGCTGTGCAAATCTGTCGCGGACTGCTGCGCTGTTGTGCGGTCAACGTTGACGTGGCCGGTGCGGCATTCTCCGGCGACTGCACGGTGGCATCGCTGGGTTGCGGCAGTCGGCGTCGGGTTAGGGGGGATAGGTTTAGGGTTAGGGTTTCATATAAGGGGGATATATATATAGGTGAAGGAGGTGGGTGATGAGAAGGGGGGTCAGGGCCACTGTGCTCGTGGGTTGCCTGGAGGGTTGGGTTAGCTGTGGTTGTTTAGGGCTTAGGCTTAGGACTATTACTTAGGGATTTAAGTTATCGATTTTTTTGGTTTAAGGGATTAGTCTAAGGTTTTCTTTTTAATGTTTTTCTTTTCTTTTTCTTTTACTCTTT
Source organism: Iris macrosiphon (assembly GCA_036927795.1). Classification (NCBI taxonomy): domain Eukaryota; kingdom Viridiplantae; phylum Streptophyta; class Magnoliopsida; order Asparagales; family Iridaceae; genus Iris; species Iris macrosiphon. The sequence goes on from JAYESA010000005.1 coordinate 308,620,133, forward strand.
TATTTCCTTTTCTATTATTACCATTTATTTATATATGTATATATATATGGTATAAAATTTTAGAAATTTTATATAGCACATCCTAAAAATCTATCATCCTTCTACAAGACTCCCTAAATAAAATAAAATATAATAATAGTTTTATTCCATAAATTCTAGATGAGTAGTTACCTAGGTAATTAATTAAATTAAATTTTATTTTCTAATTAACTAAGGAATACTATAAATAAATAAAATGATTAATTTAAATAATTATAATATTTAAAATTAGGGGGTTTTATATTAGGCACCCGGGTTTGATCGAAAAATCGACCGGAAGTTGGCCGAAAAACTGTTCAGAAATTCAGTCTAAGTACCCCCTGTTCATGTCCAATTTTCTACCAACTCGTTAATTATTTTAAAAATATAATTAAAATTACTTCTTCACAATATAACTAAGATTTTTTTACTATTTTTTAGTTTTTATTAGTTTGCTTTATTGGTTAAATTATTCTGATTCAAAAATGACAAAAAAACTTATTTTTGAAACATTAAAAATCTCTGATATGGGGTACGTTCCGCCAAACGAGGCCACGTCATTGCATGCAAATTTTACTGAATGGTGCGTAACGTGAACGCGAATGCGTGGGCTTTTGCGAAACTTGATTTGGACGTGTGTGCACGCCGAAATCAACGCATATCTACCGAAAATACCGTATCAGCCTATTCTGATGCCTCACCATAACTTTGTGTGTACTCGTCGATTCGTAATAAAACTTATGCCATTGGATTCGCAGCATTATGCTAGTCCTGTGACCCAAGTGTGGTTCGAATCTAAGAACGTTGACGAAATACCGTTTCGTGGGCCCCACAGTTCCATATTACGGGCAATTTCGTTATCGGCTCATCGAAATCCAGTTCTGGATATTTCGTTGGGTTCGTATCATTGTTCTGGACTCGTAGACACTAGTTTGAAGAATTTGGAGAATTTTGTCTCTGGCATATTTTTTTGTGCGAAGTGGGCCACATATGGACCCTACTTTGACCCAAAAATATCAATTCATCCCTGTGTTCAAATTGGACTTATGGGTAGTCAATCATAGCTATTTTAAGTATTCTAAAAACATTGGTGATGTTTGTTTCATCATCTAGAGGTGTACATGCAGATTCCATTTTCCTAGGTGTAGTTGACGGAGTTCAGAACCCAGGCAAGTGTACCTTGCCAAACTTGTAGTAGAACCTGTTCTATTATCTTCTTGTGTTTCTTTATATATATATATATATATATATATATATATATATATATATATATATATATATATATATATATTCTTGTGATGTGCCTGCTCAACCTAGGACCGTGAGACGTTTTTTTAGCATCCGAACAAGATTCGAGTGTCGACCCCGTACGCAAAGTCGTGTAACGTCACTTAGAGAGTTGATTCCACGATCCTATCTTTACGTGCTTGTTTTATCAAGTATGCCATACCATAGGACACTTGACACTATTTCATGTGACATAATCTCTCTTGAGTTATTCATGGTGATTCTGTATAGGCTTACAAGATTCGTGATATGAGATTTGTATATTATATGTATATTATTATGACTCGTTGTATTAGCTAGAGGTCATGATCTTTCGTGTTATGGACATGAGACATCGTGTACATGAGAAATGAGGTTATATTGGGTGGGGAGAGACACAAAGGCTATAAGCTGATTATTTATATATGTACTATACTACTGGAGGTATCTTAGACTCTGTCTCAGATCTTTGGCACATATACTGGAGTCGTGATACTACTTGCTGCTATGGGATCCCCGGCACAGAGCCTGTAGTGGTCTCATCCTGAGTTCTAGTGATGCCCTCATTTGTATTTCACTTAGCTGGTTACGTAGCTTGCCCTGAGGATCTGTCTATATTTACTTACTGCATTTTATTTTGGTTTGAGTGTTTATTGTACCTTGCTATGTCCACTGAGGACCTGGATCCAGATTATATCCCCAGGTGTAGACGAGAAGAGCTATTTCGAGGTTTACGGGACATGTGCTACTATTGGAGATGTACAGGCTGCAGAGGACGAGGTTGTTCCGGAGGACTTCTCTTGAGCACACAATATTCTCATCATTCATTTATTATGCTTATTGTTCTTAAATATTTGATCTTGTAGTGACTTATGGATATTATACTTAGAGTTATTTTTCTTTCTATTTTGATGACGGGTTGTTCCCCGTGACATTATTTGTATTGCTTGGGTTGGATAGATCATTTTATATTATTGTGGCTGGACTATCTCTTTGTGATTTTGTTACTTACTGAGGATAAGATTAGATATATAAACTGTGATAGGTATTTGTAGACCATTTTATATGTATTACAACTTAAGTGCACTCTAACGGGTCAATTAAATTGGGTTTTCCCATTGGAGTTGTGTTGTTGGCCATTACCACGTGGCTAGTCCCTTGGTATTTTGGGACTGGGGCGTGACATGATTTTTGTGGTACCCCATACAGGTCTACGAATATATTGCTTCAGTTTCAACTAAGGGACCGATCAAGCCTGCAATTAGGATATGATAAATTATAGGATCTCATCCATATATTGACAAATTATTGACCTCTATATAGGATTCGAATTAATTTCTTGACTTGCATCATGCTTGATTCAACTATTTGACCCTACACTGATCCCGACAGAAGAAGAGAAGGCGAAGAAATTCTTTGGCGGACTGAGCTTTAAGTTACAAAGATTGATTGGCATAGTTGCACCTACTTCTTATACGGACGTCCTTGCAGCAGCTCGATGCATGGAACGCGTCAACGGGAGAGAGTCCAGCCAAAAGCGGTCGCATTCACTAGCACCAGATAGAGCACAACAGTGAGGAGCTACAAAGAGACCTTACATACACCAGCCACCCTGAGCAACCCCACCGACACTGCCTATATGTCAATATTATGGCAAGCATGACTATCAAGCGAGAAAGTGCAGACGTAAGTTGGGACTATGCTTGATTTGTGGATCGGGACAACACTCGGTATGAGACTGTATGGAACAGCGGAGAGGAGAATTGGTGATTCATCGGCTAGCCCTACCAGCACCAGGACTCCTTACTTGTCATTATTGTGGCAAGGTAGGTAATCTCGCCAAGGAATGCCGACGCAGATTGGAATTGTGTTTGCTTTGCGGTTCAGACCAGCATTCATCCAAAAATTGCACGGAGCATCGAGGAGAAGCACCGATAGTTCACCGGCGAGCACCGATGGTTCACCGACAAGCTTTACCAGCACCGAGACCAGTCCAACAGCCACATCGACCAGCTTATCAGCACCAGGAGCACCACTGGTGAAAGATGGTGGATTCAGACCACGAGCACCGGAAGGATATTAGTCGAGGCCACCCTTGGCATCACAGGCAGCACTCTTCCAGCAGGCCCAGTAACAACAGAGGGCACTACCACAGGGACGTTGACAGGCTTTTGCGATGACAGTGGAGGAGGCACTGACTCGAGGAGTAGCGAATATGGATAAGATTTAGTTTTATCATAGCCAGCTATAGTAACGAATATTCCTAGTAATACTTTAGCATATGCCTGTTAGTTCTATTTCCTAGCATATACCTAGTATTATGTTAGCATAAACTTGTTAGTCTAGAGTAGTAATATGTAAGAGGTACCCAAGTTTTCATAACTTGTAGTTGACCCTCGTTCTTATCAGACTCTTTCACTCCTGAGTTACTCATCTCTCATTGCCTAGAAAAAAAGTTTTAATTGCTTCCCTACGTGTTCTGCTTGAATAAAACTCTCACCCTTCCTCTTGATTTTTTTTCTTGTTCATGGCCCCTTATCCTTTGTGTCGTGCTTCAACAAATGTCTTACAACCGCGTCATCTCTTCTGGAGCAAACATTTTCTGACCGGTTACGTTTCATTTTTTCATAATTACGAGGACACAATTCTTTTAAGGTGGGTTGATTGTGAGCACCCTAATTTTTATATAGGGTTAGTTCGGAAATTGATAATCATTTTTTTCATTTCAAGTATTTATTCGATAATTTAATTGAACTTTGGAAACCAACCACCATAATTTTAAGATCTTGACTACAACACTTGCCTTTCCCTTCCAATAAACCTAGTAGGCTCGACTTATACGAGTCAAATTAGGCTCCTTCCATAACTGTAACTCACAAATTCGCAATCCCATGCCTTATTTTTTTCGCACAACTTTCGCGATACAATTACGAGAAAACGATGATTAATTAACGATTTTGTCGTGGCGTACGATTTTAACACGCACAAAAACCCATTAATTCCAACTAAATTCATGCTATGAGCCTAACTGGTCCTATTACGTACATGACACTCAAGTTGCGTTATCCGAACCCCTGCATGCTTCCAATATAATATTAAGTAGAAAATAGAATTTATGGATTTATTTAACTAATTAAATATTCATTCATATTTAATAAATACCTTTTTAATTGATATAAATTTTGTTGTAAATTATTTGTTGGAGAAAATATAAATTTTCTAGAATTTTTCCAAGTGCCTAACTATTTTTGGAAATTTTTTACATATAGATATGAATAAAAAAAGAAGAAGAAATAAAATAAAACCCACTAACCATAAAATCCAAATCCAAACCCAAACCCATTAACCCGAAACCCAATTCCTAACTAATCTATCCAGACCCTCACCCGCAATTCCTCCCCCATCTCTCTCCCTATATATATATATATATATATATATATATATATATATATATATATATATATATATATATGGGTAAACGGAATATGATCCATAGGCTCATATTTCTATATGAGCCATGCACATGTGGACCAATAGGAATGGATTCCTACATCCCATGTGTACCCATGTGCATTAGTACACTCCATTCCTATTGGTCCACGTGTGCATTGGCTCATGTAGGAATATGAGCCTATGGCTCATATCCCTTTTTTCCTATATATATATATATATATATATATATATATATATATATATATATATATATGCTAAACCCTAACCCTAAACCACACCACCTCCACCATCACCCACGCCTCCACCCAGGCGACCACCCTAACCCTTCGCCGAACCACCGCCGTAGCGCCCCCCTAGCAGCAGCTGCTGCAGCAGCAACAGTAGCCGCAGATCCGCCTTCGCGCGCAAAGCGGCAATAACCGTGCGGCCCCTCCTTCGCGTGGAGTTTTTACCTTTCTCGCTCATCCATTTCGCGTCCCATCTTCCCTGGTATGTTCAAAACCTAACCTCCTAGGATTCTCTTCAAGTGGAAGAAATTTAGGCACCGGGGTTTGATCGAAAAATCGACCGAAAGTTGGCCGAAAAATTGTTCAAAAATAGTTCAGAAATTCAGTCCAAGTACCCTGTTCATATCTAATTTTCTACCAAATAATTAATTATTTTTAAAATATAATTAAAAGGACTTCTTCATAATATAACCAAGATTTTTTACTTTTTTTTAGTTTTTATTAGTTTGCTTTATTGGTTAAATTATTCTGATTCCAAAACGAAAAAAAAACTTGTTTTTGAAACACCAAAATTTCTGATACGGGGTGTGTCCCGCCAAACGAGGCCACGTTGTCACATTAGGATTTCACCGAATGGTGCATAACGTGAAAGCGAAAGTGTGGACTTTCGTAAAACTTGTTTGGACGTGTGTGCACGCCGGAATCAACGCGTATCCGCCAAAAAATACCATATCGGCCTATTATGACACCTTGCCATAACTTCGTGTGTACTCGTCGATCCGCAATAAAACTTATGACATTGGATTCGCAGCGTTATGCTGGTCCTGTGACCCAAGTTTGATTTGAATATGAGAACGTTGACGAAACATCATTTCGTAGGTCCCACGGTTCCACATGACGAGCGATTTTGTGACCGGCTCATCAAAATCCAGTTCTAAATGTTCTGTTGGGTTTGTATCATCATTCTAAAATTGTAGACAATAAGTTTGACAAATTTGGAGAACTTTTTCTCAGACACGTTTTTCGGTGTGAAGTGGGCCACATGTGGATCCCGCATTGACAAAATTGGACTTATGGGTAGTCAATCCTTGATATTTCAAGTATTCTGAAAATATTGGTGATGTTTGTTTCAGCATCCGGAGGTGTACGTGCAGATTCTACTTTTCCAGAGCAGTTGACGGAGTTCAGAACCCAGACAAGTGTACCTTGCCAAACTTGCAGTAGAACCTATTCTATTATCTTCTTGTGTGTGTGTGTGTGTGTATATATATATATATATATATATATATATATATATATATATATATATATATATATATATATATATATATATATATATTCTTGTGATGTGCCTGCTCAACCTAGGATCGTGAGACATTGCTTAGCGTCGAATAAGATTAGGGTATTGACGCCGTACGCGGAGTCATGTAATATCACTTAGAGAGTTGATTCCACGATCCTATCTTTACGTGCTTGTCACGCCCCAGTCCCAAAATACGTAGGACTAGGAATACGTAACACGCCAGCCGTATGTATACGAACTCCAATATATGGAAACCATATACACACGTACGCTGTACATGAATATCCAATCCACAGTGGTAATATACTGTCACAACAAGTTACACGAAATTCTATATCTCATCCACAGCACAAATAATAGATAAATGGAAATCAATAACTGAATATCCAATAAGCAGTCTCAAAGTATGATAGTCGGATGGAAACAAATCCACTGCAAATCGACTATAACTAAAACTACTAAAGAGAGAAGAGAATAAACTCTAATATAAGAATAAATGTCTCAAAAAGAGTAGCAACTAGAATCTATAAACAGCTGCAATGGATCACATATAATCCGAAGGTAAGATCTCCTCAGACTGATAGGTAGCGTCAGGTCCAGGTCCATACTCCTGCGGGTACTCCTGCTCATGTATATCTGGAAAGGGACCAGGTCCTCAGAGGGACGTAACAAGATACAAAAAACACATGCCAATAAAGTACTGAAATATAAACATCCAATGGGGTCGCCTAACCGACTAAATGAATGCAGTTAAGAACACATTTTCCCACAAGTGAGCTATCTGGCTGAAAACTGGGATTTGGCATAGTTCTCTTTTGGAGATCCAGGGGCCCAAAGGCACGTCGTCTTCTGAACGGTGGAGGCCCGCCAATGTACATAATATAATATATAGTGGTCATCACCACCCGTATCTCCAGCGGAGAATTCGGGCGCACAGGAAAAGTGCAAAGGAGCTCAAATGCGGTACTTGTTGTTCTCCCCACCCAATGCTCTAAGCATGTCATGTCCATGACACGATAAACCTCTAATAACTGCCAGGTCTACTAGCATGCAAAGTTTCTATTGGCAGTTATCCCTATTCGTCGCATGACCTATACGTACCAGTGGCCAGCCGAGTACGCAAGTCCGTGTCCTACATGTGACCCACACTCGTGTAAGAATAGTGTCATGGCCAATGAAACATAAATGCCTCATGAAGATGGGATAGTCTCATAAAGTAGGTCCAATGCATATACATAAATAAAAACATAGTACGACGACACCGTCGTTGCACCCAAGTTTCCTTGAACGCGCAATTTATATAGCAGTTAAAATAAATGAACTGAAATAAACAGAAATAAATATGCATGCATCATATGGAATATAAATACAGTACAATGGTAAGGTATACTTGCCTGGCAAGAAATCTGTAAAGTGTACGCGCCCAAATGTCAAGGACACGGAACCTGGAACTAAGGCCTCCAAACAAACGTCTCCGGATGCTGAAATAAACATCACCAACGTTTCTGGAATGAGCAAAATAGCTAAAAAGCACTTCCCTTTCGTCCAATTTGGACACAGGGGCAAAACGGTAATTTCGGGTAAAAATGGGGTCCACGTGTGGCCCACTTTGCACCAAAAAGCGTGCTGAGGGTAACAGTCTCTAATTGGGACAAACTATAGGTCAAACAACTCTAAATGTTAATACGAACCCAACGGTATGTCCAAATGTGAATTCCGATGGGCCAAACACAATTTTGTCCAAAAGTCAACTGTGGGGCCCGCCAATTGGCGATCTGGTCAACCGTTTCAGAATTACGTGAAAATTGGGTCACAGGACCAGCGCATTACCAAGAGTCTAGTGGCACAAGTTTCGTCGCAATCTGACAAGCGTGCACAAAATACGCGCGACTTCCACAAACATTGCGACACGGGGTGTATCCGCGGATACGGGCTGATTTCGGCGCGCACACGCGTCCGAATCAGTTTTCACGAATTTTTACGTGTCTGATTATGCAGAGTGCACTGTTCGGTACACTTGGTACACGACGGGGCGGTCCTATTTGGCAGGACGCGCTCCATTTTCTAACTTTTGAAAATCTGGAAAAAGTGGATTCGCTGGGTTTTGTGACGAATTTAATTCGGTCCACAGCAGCTAATAATCTAGGGTTATTTAACAAAAAATAAAATAGGTCAAGTGGTCTACGCATACCAAAAAGAATCATTGAATTCGGATCTCTGTGGTGGGAGATACGAACTCGGCAACATGGGTGGTCACCGCAGTTTTTTGCGATCTCAGAATTGGGTCTGTTTGCGCCAACTTGGGCGCTGTTTCGCCTATGGGTACACGTTGTTAGCTGTCTGATATCATGCAAATATGAGAGAGGGTTAAGGGGTGAGCATACCGGTGAAGACGGAACGGCGTTTAGTTGAGCGAGTCGATGGGAAGCAACTCCGGAACGAAGGTACCTCGTGTGAAAATCTGCAGTGCGCCGGGTCGGGTCGTCGGGATTTGTTTAGACGGCCTGGCGGGGTTCTCTGGCTGCGGTGGCGGCTCTCTCTAGGTCTAGATGAGAAGAGGAGGGTCTGGAGATTTTAGGTTAGGGTTTTATGAAAGATAAATATATATATATATATATTTATATATAGAATAGGAAAGAGGGAGAGAGATGGTTCGTTCGGCGGGCCTAAGGGTTTTGGACGCTGGATGAAAAAAAAGGGGGGGGGCGTTGGCTGTGTCTCCTAAAGTATATATATTTGCTAGGTTTGCTACTTTTGCTAACGTTCTAACGTTTGCTACTTTTGCTAGGAGTTGCTTTAAGTTTTTGTGGAATAATAAAGTTAGTATTATTATAATAGTTATTATTATTAGTTTATTATTAATATTATTAGTTTATTAATAACTTTTTTTCTTTTCTTTTCTTTTTTCTTTTTGAATATATATATATATATATATATATATATATATATATATATATATATATATACATAAGAAAATTTATAGATTAGAATAATGCACACCGTTAGGCTAGCAACTGCTCAAGGGGTCTCCTACATAAAATAAATTCTAAAAAATTTCTGATGGTTCCATAAATCCTCTAAGTGCTCGAACACCTAAAATAAAAATAATTAAAAATCTATTTCTCCTATTTAGCCACTAATGACTACATTTAAATTAATAATTAATAAATAAAAATGGTATATATGATTTTTATGAAGGGAGTTTTACATTCTACCCAACTTATAAAAATTTCGTCCTCGAAATTAAAATTAAGCCACGATAGAATGCAAGGATGGTTTAAGATATAAATTAACAATGTAAATTCATACCTTGGTCTGCAAATAGGTTCGAAAAATGCTTGCGCATGTCGTCCTCGTGCTCCCAAGTTGATTCTCCTGGCGCGCCATGCCTCCATGCTACACGAACCAAGGGAATAGACTGGTTCCTCAACACTTTCTCTCGATGATCAAGAATTCCAACGGGTTGCTCTTGGTATGACAAGCTCGACCCAATGGTGATCTCTGAATGGTCGAGAATATGACTGATGTCTGCCACATATCACCTGAGCTGCGAAAAATGGAATATGTCATGTACTCCCTCCAGTGAAGGTGGTAGCGCAAGTCTATATGCCACCTCTCCAACTCTCTCGAGCACGTCAAATGGTCCAATATACCTTGGACTCAACTTGCCGCGTCCTCCGTATTGGATGGTGCCTCTGGTCGGTGATATCCTCAAGAAGACATGATCGCCCTCTTTGAACTCCAAGGGACGACGATGAAGGTATGCCCACTGCTTTTTCCTGTCTTGCGCTGCTCGCAAGTGTCCCTGAATCTTCTTGACTGTCTCTATGGTGTTGACCACCAACTCTGGTCCCAGAATCTGACGTTCTCCCACGTCACTCCAACACACAGGAGACCTACATTTTCTTTCATACAATGCTTCAAACGGAGCCATCTGAATACTCGCTTGATAGCTATTGTTGTAAGAAAACTCTACAAGATGTAGGTGGTCCTCCCATGATCCTCCGAAGTCTAACATGCAAGCCCTCAACATATCCTCCAATGTCTGAATAGTACGCTCCGACTGCCCATCTGTCTGCGGGTGGTAATATGTACTGAACTTCAGACGAGTTCCAAGACTCTCTTGCATGCTCCTCCAAAAGTGTGATGTAAAGCGCGAATCTCTGTCCGATACAATGGTGACTGGTATCCCGTGCAATCTCATGATCTGCCTCATGTATAAGTCAGCTAAAGCTTCAGTAGACTGGCCAACTCTAAATGGTATGAAATGGGCTGACTTGGTGAGTCGGTCCACTATTACCCACACTACATCTCTCCCACTTGGACTCTTGGAAAAACCCGTGACGAAGTCCATAGTGATGTGCTCTCACTTCCACTCTGGAATCGGAAGTGGTTGCAATAAGCATGCTGTCCTCTGGTGCTCCGCCTTCACTTGTTGACATACCAGACATTTAGCTACAAAGCGAGCTATTTCTCTCTTCATTCCATGCCACCAAAAGTGCTATCGTAAGTCGCAATACATCTTGGTGCCTCCAGGATGAATAGAATAAATCGAACTATGAGCCTCTGCCATCAGCTCCTGTCGAATCTCTCCATTTGGAACATAAAGACGATCACCACATCGTAATATCCCATCCTCATGAATGTGCAATCCTGTCTGCTCTCCGGCCTCTGTCCTTTCCTTCAGTCTCCGGAATCTGGCGTCTGTAGGCAAAGCTGCCTTAATCCTCTCTACCAATGATGATTGAACTTGCAAGTTGGCTAGTGTTCCATCTGCTCTGGGTAATATCACTTCAATGCCAAGCTCTTGCAAGTCCTCCAATAGTTCCCTCTGTGCTATCAAGAAGTAAGCTGCTGGCTTCCGGCTTAACGCGTCTGCTACCACGTTAGCCTTGCATGGATGATAATGTAGCCCTATCTCAAAATCTTTCATCAACTCGAGCCATCGACGTTGCCTCATATTTAACTCCTTCTGCGTGAAGACGTACTTGAGGCTTTTGTGGTCTGTATAGATCTCCACTCGTTCCCTATATAAGTAATGTCTCCATAGCTTTAGAGCAAATACAACGGCTGCAAGTTTCAAGTCATGAGTCGGATAATTCTTCTCATGTACTCGTAACTGCCTAGATGTATATGCAATCACCTTGCCATGCTGCATCAATACGCATCCCAAGCCTTTCCCTGATGCGTCACTGTAGATTACATAACCTCCTGATCCTGACGGCATCGCTAATACTGGTGCTGTAGTCAGTCGCTTCTTCAACTCTTCAAAGGCGGCTTGACACTCGTCGGTCCATATAAATTCTTGATCCTTACAAGTCAAGCGAGTCATAGGTGCCGCTATCCTTGAGAAGTTTTCCACGAACCGTCGGTAATATCCCGCAAGTCCAAGGAAACTCCTCACCTCTGCTGCTGATTTAGGAATAGGCCATGTCTCAACTGCTGAGATCTTCTCTGGATCAACAGAAATACCATCTCCTGTAACAACATGCCCAAGAAATGAAACTCTGTCCAAGAAGAACTCACATTTGCTGAGTTTAGCATATAACTGCTCTCTCCTCAAAGTCTCTAGAACAATCCACAGATGCTCCTCATGCTCCTCGTGGCTCTTCGAATAGACAAGTATATCATCTATGAAGACGACCACGAACTGGTCCAAGTACTGGTGGAAGACTTGATTCATCAAGTCCATGAAGATCGCTGGAGCATTGGTCAATCCAAATGGCATGACTAAAAACTCGTAGTATCCATATCTTGTTCTGAATATGGTCTTCGGAATGTCCTGCTTCCGTACCTTCACTTGGTGATATCCCGATCTCAAATCTATCTTCGAGAATACCTTAGCTCCACTGAGTTGATCAAACAAGTCATCAATGCGTGGCAATGGATATTTGTTCTTCACTGTCACTGCATTCAAGGCTCTGTAGTCAATGCACATACGCACTGACCCATCCTTCTTGGGTACAAATAATACTGGTGCCCCCAGGGTGATGCACTCGGTCGGATGAAACCTTTCTCCTCTAGCTCTTTTAACTGTGCCTTCAGCTCGTCCATCTCCTTCTTCGCCAGTCTGTAAACATGGGATGCTATAGGTGTTGCTCCAGGTGCTAGTTTAATTGAAAACTCTACGTCTCTGTCTGGGGGTAGTCCTGGCAAATCCTCTGGAAAGACATCTAGAAATTCTAAAATAATAGGATGATAGACAACATCGTCCATTGCGAGCTGCATACCATCAAGAATTTCTGTGGATCCTCGGGCAAACTCAAGTTCAGGCTGGCCTGCTACCTTAAAAAGAATGCTTCCTCCAAAGCAATCGAAGAAAGGGTGGTACTTGCTCAGCCAGTCCATTCCAATCACAATATCAAAAGATGGCATAGGAAGGACTAAGAGTTGGGCATTCATCTCTCTGCCACGTATCACTATAGGGCCCGATCTACAAACTCGGCTAACTGGTACAACTCCTCCTCCGGTAAGAATTCTAACACAACTAGATAATGGTGTAGAAGCAATGTTGTATTTGGCAATAAAACTAGATGATATGAATGAGTGGGTGGCTCCCGTATCAAATAATGTCACAGCAGGAAAAGTAAAAGCAAGGGTAATACCTGCTATGACATCCACCTCATGATCCATGTCATCTACCTCCAATGCAAAAGCTCGCTCGTTCCTCTGCGGCTGTCCATGTCCGGTCCTCATATACTGCTCCTCCTGGGTAGGTAGCGGTGGTCCTCTCTGAAATCCATCTGCTGCCGGGGATCGAGGTGCTCCCGGTCCAGTCATCTGCTGAGCTGGCTTTGGTGCTGGAAGCGCTGATCTCTGAACTGGCGGTGGAAGTGTCTGCTGTATATGGCAGTCTTTCGCCAGGTGCTGTCCAGAGCCACATCTCCTACACTGACCCAAGCGGGTCCGACAATCTCTCGAAACATGTCTGATCCTCCCACAATAATTATATTGGGTTTTTTCAAAATCTGGTACGGTCCGGCTCTGTGTTGCTGATGCTGCTGTGCCAAGGGACGTCTGATAGGTCCTCCCTGTTGTGTCTTGGCTGGTCCCTGCTGTATCCTTGCTGATCCTTGTTGTGTCCTCAGCTGACCTCCTTTTCCTCTGCTAATGGTTTCTTGCAATCTGGCCTCTGTCAGTAGTTCAGCATAAGAGACTCGGGACTGCGAGCTTGTATAATATTGTAGCTCCTGGGTCAGTCCTCGATGAAACCTCTTAGCCTTAGCCAAGTCATTTGGTATCAAAGCAGCGTCATATTTGCTGAGTCGACTAAACTCGGCATCATACTCGTCCACTGTTCGGTTCCCCTGCTCCAAGTGAAGAAACTGATCATACAAGGTGTCCCTAACGGTGTCCGGGAAGTACTTTCCCTCGAAGCACTCCAAGAACTGCTCCCAAGTCTGGCATGTACCCAACTGGCGCTCCATAGATTCCCACCAGTGATGAGCATTACCCTCTAGAAGCGTCCGTACACCCGTCATCCATAGGTCCGTAGGTAACTGCGATGCCTCCAGTAGCTTCTGCGTGTGAGTGATCCAGTTGGTAGTCTCCTCCGGGCTCTCAGTGCCCTTGTAATGCCTTGGACCCATCTGAATAAAGTCCTTTACTGATCCAACCCTAGCTCGAGGTACTGGAGCTAGTGCTTGGGCTGGTACAGTAGCCTGTGCAGCCATCCTCTCCAGTGCTGCCAAGAATTCTTGCCTCTGCTCGGTTGTCTGCTGCCTCTGTTCCTGTATCATTATCTGAAAGAATTGGAACATCTGCGCTTGGCCATCTTGCGGTACGGGAAAAGCTGGAAGGTTCCCAATAGGTGAAGTGGGAAGATCAGATGGAACTGGAGTGTGAGTCTTTCCATCTGACCTCGGAAGCCTAGGAATCGTTGGGGTCCCTCCTTGAGTCTGACCATTGACTTCAGAATTTGTGTCACCATCGGCGGCAGTACATCCATTTTGCAAATCCATCTCTCTGCAGGTGATGTACGAAACGATTAGAAAAAGTACAGAAATCAAACATGATGCAAGTATTAAATAGGAAGGATGAGTTTCAGTCAAGCGTGGATGAGATCCTTATACTCTAATCCTATACGCAGGCTTGTTCGGTACAGTTATGTAACCGAGACAATATATTCTCGACCTGCATGGGCCACCACTAAAAATATGTCACGTCCCAGTCCCAAAATACGTAGGACTAGGAATACGTAACACGCCAGCCGTATGTATACGAACTCCAATATATGGAAACCATATACACACGTATGTTGTAAATGAATATCCAATCCACAGTGGTAATATATTGTCACAACAAGTCACACGCAATTCTATATCTCATCCACAGCACAAATAATAGATAAATGGAAATCAATAACTGAATATCCAATAAGCAGTCTCAAAGTTTGATAGTCGGATGGAAACAAATCCACTGCAAATCGACTATAACCAAAACTACTAAAGAGAGAAGAGAATAAACTCTAATATAAGAATAAATGTCTCAAAAAGAGTAGCAATTAGAATCTCTAAACAGCCGCAATGGATCACATATAATCCGAAGGTAAGATCTCCTCAGACTGATAGGTAGCGTCAGGTCCAGGTCCATACTCCTGCGGGTACTCCTGCTCATCTATATCTGGAAAGGGACCAGGTCCTCAGAGGGACGTAACAAGATACAAAAAATACATGCCAATAAAGTACTGAAATATAAACATCCAATGGGGTCGCCTAACCGACTAAGTGAATGCAGTTAAGAATACCTTTCTCCACAAATGAGCTATCTGGCTGAAAACTGAAATTTGGCATAGTTCTCTTTTGGAGATCCAGGGGCCCAAAAGTACGTCGTCTTTTGAACGGCGGAGGCCCGCCAATGTACATAATATAATATATAGTGGTCATCACCACCCGTATCTCCAGCGGAGAATCCGGGCGCACAGGAAAAGTGCAAAGAAGCTCAAATGCGGTACTTGTTGTTCTCCCCACCCAATGCTCTAAGCATGTCATTTCCATGACACGATAAACCTCTAATAACTGCCAGGTCTACTAGCATGCAAAGTTTTTATTGGCAGTTATCCCTATCCGTCGCATGACTTATACGTACCAGTGGCCAGCCGAGTACGCAAGTCCGTGTCCTACATGTGACTCACACTCGTGTAAGAATAGTGTCATGGCCAATGAAACATAAATGCCTCATGAAGATGGGGTAGTCTCATAAAGTAGGTCCAATGCATATACATAAATAAAAATATAGTACGACGACACCGTCGTTGCACCCAAGTTTCCTTGGACGCGCTATTTATATAGCAGTTAAAATAAATGAACTGAAATAAACAAAAATAAACATGCATGCATCATATGGAATGTAAATACAGTACAATGGCAAGGTATACTTGCCTGGCAAGAAATCTGTAAAGTATACGCGCCCAAATGTCAAGGACACGGAACCTGGAACTAAGGCCTCCGAACAAACGTCTCCGGATGCTGAAATAAACATCACCAACATTTCCGGAATGAGCAAAATAGCTAAAAAGCACTTCCCTTTCGTCCAATTTGGATACAGGGACAAAACGGTAATTTTGGGTAAAAGTGGGGTCCACGTGTGGCCAACTTTTCACCGAAAAGCGTGCCGAGTGTAACAGTCTCTAAATGGGACAAACTATAGGTCAAACAACTCTAAATGTCAATACGAACCTAACGTTATGTCCAAATGTGGATTCCGATTGGCCGAACACAATTTTGTCCAAAAAGTCAACTGTAGGACCCGCCAATTGGCGATCTGGTCAACCGTCTCAGAATTGCGTGAAAATTGGGTCACAGGACCAGCGCGTTACCACGAGTCCAGTGGCGCAAGTTTTGTCGCAATCTGACAAGCGTGCAGAAAATACGCGCGACTTCCACAAAGGTTACGACACGGGGTGTGTCCGCGGATACGGGATGATTCCGGCTCGCACACGCGTCCGAATCAGTTTTCACAAATTTTTACGTGTCCGGTTATGCTGCATGCACCGTTCGGTACACTTGGTACACGGCAGGGCGGTCCCGTTTGGCGGAGCGCGCTCCGTTTTCCAACTTTTGAAAATATGAAAAAGTGGGTTTGCGGGATTTTGTGACGAATTTAATTCTGTCCACAGCAGCTAAAAATCTAGGGTTATTTAACAGAAAATAAACTAAGTCAAGTGGTCTACGCATATCAAAAAGAATCATCAAATTCGGATCTCTGTGGTGGGAGATACGAACTCGGCAACATGGGTGGTCACCGCAGTTTTCTGCGATCTCAGAATTGGGTCTGTTTGCGCCAACTTGGGCACTGTTTTCTTCTATGGGTACACGTTGTTCGCAGTCTGCTATCATACAAATATGGGAGAGGGTTAAGGGGTGAGCATACCGGTAAAGATGGAACGGCATTTTGTTGAGCGAGTCGACGGGAAGCAACTCCGGAATGAAGGTACCTCGTGTAGGAATCTGCAGTGCGCGGGGTCGGGTCGTCGGGATTTGTTTAGACGGCCTGGCGGGGTTCTCTGGCTGCGGTGGCGGCTCTCTCTAGGTCTAGATGAGAAGAGGAGGGTCTGGAGATTTTAGGTTAGGGTTTTATGAAAGATAAATATAAATATATATATATATATATATATATATATATATATAATAGGAAAGAGGGAGAGAGATGGTTCGGTTGGCGGGCCTAAGGGTTTTGGACGCTGGATGAAAAAAAAGGGGGGGGACGTTGGCTGTGTCTCCTAAAGTATATATATTTGCTAGGTTTGCTACTTTTGCTAACGTTCTAACGTTTGCTACTTTTGCTAGGAGTTGCTTTAAGTTTTTATGGAATAATAAAGTTAGTATTATTATAATAGTTATTATTATTAGTTTATTATTAATATTATTAGTTTATTAATAACTTGTTTTCTTTTCTTTTCCTTTTTCTTTTTAAATATATATATATATATATATATATATATATATATATATATACACACATAAGAAAATTTATAGATTAGAATAATGCACACCGTTAGGCTAGCAACTGCTCAAGGGGTCTCCTACATGAAATAAATTTCGAAAAATTTCTGATGGTTCCATAAATCCTCTAAGTGCTCGAACACCTAAAATAAAAATTATTAAAAATCTATTTCTCCTATTTAGCCACTAATTACTACATTTAAATTAATAATTAATAAATAAAAAGGGTATATACGATTTTTAGGAAGGGGGTTTTACAGTGCTTGATTTACCAAGTACGCCATACCGTAGGATACTTGACACTATTTCATGTGACATAATATTTCTTGGGTTATTCATAGTGATTCAGTATAGGCTTACATGATTCGTGATATGAGACTTGTATATTATATGTATATTATTATGACTTGTTGTACTAGCTAGAGGTCATGATCTTGCGTGTTATAGATGAGACGTCATGGACATAAGACATGAGGTTACATTGGGTGGGAAGAGACACACAGGTTACAGACTGATTATTTATATATATAATATACTATTGGAGGTGTCTTAGACTCTGTCTCAGATCTTTGGCACATATACTAGAGTCAGGATACTACTTTCTGCTATGGGCTCCCTGACACATAGCCTGTAGTGGTCTCAGCCTGAGTTCTAGTGATGCTCTCATTTGCATTTCACTTAGCTGGTTACGTAGCTTGTCCTGAGGATCTGTCTACATTTAGTTGCTGCATTTTATTTTGGCTTGAGTATTTATTGTACCTTGCTATGTCCCCTTAGGACCTGGATCCAAATTATGTCTCCAGGTGTAGACGAGGAGAGCTATCCCGAGGTTTATGGGACATGTGCTACTATTGGAGACGTATAGGTTGCAGAGGACAGGTTGTTCCAGAGGACTTCTCTTGAGCATACAGTATTCTCACCATTCATTTATTATGCTTATTGTTCATAGATATTTGATCTTGTAGTGACTTCTGGATATTGTACTTGGAGTTATTTTTCTTTCCATTTTGATGACGGGTTATTCCCTGTGACATTATTTATATTGCTTTGGTTGGACAGATCATTTTATATTATTGTGACTGGACTATCTCTTTGTGATTTTGTTACTTATTGTGGATGAGATTAGATATATAAACTGTGACAGGTATTTGTAGACCATTTTATATGTAGTACATCTTAAGTGCATTCTAATGGGTCCATTAAATTGGGTTTGTCCATTGGAGTTGTGTTGCTGGCCATTGCCACGTGACTAGTCCCTTGGTATTTTGAGACTGGGACATGACACAAGAGCCAAATTAATGGCATGATAAATTTGATAAGGTAATTCTATCATATGGTTTTGCTATTAATGATTTGATAAATGTGTATATAGCAAAATTGTTGGTAGCTCCTGTGTAATATTATGCCTGTATGTCGATGACATTCTTATTTTTGGTACTGACATGGATATTATTTATGATATCAAATCATTCATGTCTTAAAATTTTGATATTAAAGATTTAGGACATGCTGATGTGATTTTAGGACTTAAATTAAGTCGCACTTCTAAGGGAATTGGTATCTCCCAATATCACTATATAGAAAAGGTTATAAAAAGATTTAACTATTTTGATTCTAAACATGTAAGCACTCCATATGATGCAAGTATCAGATTGAAGAAGAATAAATGAGACAATGTAGCTCAGCTGAAGTATTCTCAGCAAATCGGATGCTTGAATTATATTGCTAATTGTCACGCTCCAGTCCCACTGTACGTAGGACCAGGAATACGTGACACGCCAGCTACGCAATCGACCAGACTCTGGTCTGACTCGAATACGTATAAGCTGTAAAATATAAAGGGCACTATCTAGATATCCCATAAATGTAAACCTCTATGTCTCAATCCACAATGTACAGCAGTATACAAGGAAGAGCTATATGTGCTAAAGTCGGCCGTCCAATAACACACAAACTTGAATAGACTCAAGAAGAGATGAGTCTACAAATACTATGCTACAACAGCAGATGAATAATCAATAAGGATAAAGTAACCATAATGCCGGTGAAAATAATATGAGTACCTGGTACAGTGCCCGCAAGACATGCCACTCCGTTAGCATCTCCAAGTGCTCCGTAATCATCTATGCTGCAAAACTGGTAGGGAACCAGGTCCTCAGAGGGACGTAACGAGGTACAAAAATACAGCATGCCAAGTATAACAGAAAGTACAAGTGCACGACAGGGTACTCTATCATAACCAAACAAGTGTGACACAATTTAAAGACAATGTTCGACGCATGGGCTGTCCAAAATAAAACCGTAGCTCCGGACACGGAAACACACGGGACATACCGCAGCTCCGGGCAAGGAGTCACACGGGTGATACAACTACACTAGATACAGGAACACTACAGATACAATACATATATATATATATATAAGCACGTGCAGAGGAGCCCAAACGTCTAGTAACTGTCTTCCCCTTCCCAAGCGGTCAACGATTGTGCGCTGAACCTGAACCTCTATCTAACAGTCTCGACACACAGAAATAACTCAACAGACGCGACCCTAAGGCCGTTCCAGTCTCTGGTCATGATGTCAGTATCAGGATACAGGAATCTGGCACGATCACAATGTATGAGTGTGTCCTGGGGTGTCGATATACTCAGGTACGTACATCGAGGTGTTACGAACATCTAACAATCATTCTAAGACGTTACGACGAACGTCTGCACCCGGTTGTGATCCAGACGCGAAGTATCGAACGTAAACAAAAATACGCGCACAATGTACATAAAGAACAATAAATATCTGTAATCTAAAATACAGGGTGGCAAGGTACACTTGCCTGCATCCGGCTGTTGATGACGGGGATCCGGTACCACGTCCGAGTCCGCAGGTCCCGTAGTACCTAGAGACGAGATACAAAATCAATCAATGAACTATCATACGACAAACAGGGATGTGACACACGTCTAAACATATGCTCAAACTCAGCTACAGCTCACAGGGACACGACGCTAGAGGGTTGACCCAGGTTGACTCGGAGGTTCATTACATCTAACACGATCGATCACCTGTATAATATCATTAGAACAAATCCTCAATCCCACTATATTTATCATAGTGTATATCAGTATTTTGAGCCATGATCAATCCTCAGATTCCTCCTGGTCTTCACAGGCACTGTTACTCACGGTGACACATGTCATCCTCAAGTAAATTATCAATAATTATTAAACCTTTCTTTTTATATCTTCATTACAATTCACAATAAGTACCCCTTCAATTAAACCCATCATAAATTTTCAGTTAATCAAACCCTGATTAAATCCTCAGACATATATAATCTTTCCCATTTCTCAATAAAACTGCTACGTAATTTTGTTTAACATTTTCATCAACGTCAATTCACAACCAATTAAACTGATCATCATCAAAAATAATATGCATGAATAAATTGAAATACCTTAACATCTCAAACCTTGCATTTATAAACTCTAATTTATAACCATGCATTTTACCCTCATTGCATAATATAAAATGAACTAACCCTTAAATCTCAATGCAACTATGCAACCCTAACCAAAGATCCATTTTATTCTCAAGCCTCAACGTATACATTTTATAATCATCATTTTCTTAATATCAACAAATTCATAAACCTTCAAATGTATGTTTTAATCATGCATTCAACAAAAACTCAAGTATATCCATTAAATTATATACTATGAACATAAACCCTAACCACAACAATAAACCCTAATCACAACAATAAACCCTAATTAAACCCAATCTCAAGTCATTTTTCCATGCCCTTCATCAACACTACATCTTCATCAACATGTTATAGATAAATAAAACCCTAGTTAAAATAACTCAACAAGGATATAATCAAAGAGAGGGGGAGAGAGTCGACCTAGACGTGGCGACGTCGACCGGGGGTTGGCCGGAGAACAAGCTGGAGGTGGAGGTGGTGGTGTGAAGAGGTGATGGTACCATGGTGGTGTGAAGAGGTGACGGTGCAATGGTGGTGGAGGTGATGGTGCAATGGTGGTGGAGGTGATGGTGCAATGGTGGTGGTGGAAGATCAGTAGGGTGGTGACCGGAGGGGGAACGGCAGGGGGTGGTCGTAGAGTCGATGGGGATGAGGCCGGGAAGGACTGGTGGTGATGGAACGGTGTGGGGTGGTGGTCGTAGATCAGCAGGAGGTTGGGAAGGTCGGCCTGTCGGAGAGGATGAAGACAATGGTGGTGGTAATGACGGATGGTAGTCGTAGCTATGGCAGCGCCGGAGAGGGAGGCTGCACAGCGGATGGAGCTCGCGGTGATGGTGAAGCTCGCAGGAGCAGTTCAGCAGCGGCTCGGGGGAGGGCCAGTCGGGTTGGCCGGAGTGTCGAGTGTAAACCCCCAAATTTTGCAAGAATTTCAAATTGGAATTTTTCACAATTTTCTGAAATTTTCTGAGAATTTTCTGTAATTAAAATCATAGTTTTTATTTATTAAATGATTTTTTATTGTTAATAAATAATATTAAAATATTATGAAAATAATATTTTTTGGGTGTAAAATGGAAAACTGGACTTAGGGTAATTTTTCTGAATTTTTTTGGGCCTCAGACCTATTTTTTAAATGCCTAAAAACTATTTTACTAATTAATTAATTAATTAATTAACTGTTTTATTAATATTATTATTATTATTATTATTATTATTATTATTAGTTTTTATTTTCGGCCCATTTCCTGATCCGGCCCACTGGGCCTGATCCGGCCCAGCCCGCCAACCCGGGTCGGGTCGGGTCGATCAAACCCGACCCGCCAGCCCGGAGACCCGGTCACCCCAGCCTTCCCTCTCCCCACGCTGTCCCGCGTCCGGCGCCGCCGCCTGCGCCCGCCGCGCCACGTCCCCGCTCCACCCGGCTCGCCTCCGCCTTCTCCGCGGCCACGACCCTCCCTCGCTCCGCCTTGGCCGGTCCTCCTCCCTCCTATAAAAAACCCATCTTCTTCTTCCTCCTCCCTCGCATTCATCTCTCCCCCGCCGGAACCCCAGAACCGCCGTGCCGCCGCCTGAGCCCCGGCCAGCCCCAACGCCGTCATCTCCTCCTCCCTCCTCCGCCGTCTCCGGCGCCTCCAGCAGCAGCGGCTGCCCCCTTTCCCCTCGAGCCGAGCCCCTCGCCGGCAGCCGTTCCCGGCGCCGCCCCTCCGCTCCGACGCCTCCGCCTCGTCCCGACAGCAACCGACGAGCCGCCTCAGCCCATCTCCGGCGTACCCCGGCCGGCCACCCGCCGCAGCTCCCAGACCTAACCCTAGCCCTAATTTTGGACTCGGACACGTCGAACCGTGTCGGACACATTTTTGACCCTGATTTTCGGGTCCCCTTCAGGTGCGTGTAACTTTTTGTTCGTAGCTCGGATTTCGATTCCGCAAATTGCGTTGCGAAGCCTGTATGACCCTCTCGGTGCCCGGACAAACCGCTCGGGGCATCGAGTCCTGTGGTGATCGCACACCGCGATCCAAAAACAGGAAAAATCAGACCCTGTTTCACCCCGGAACCGAGTACGCTCCGCCAAACGGGACGACTTGGTCGCGTGCGGTCTTTACAGATACGTGCGCGTCGTCGATACGGACGTGTGAGAATTCGCGGAAGCTGATTCGGGTGTGCGTGCACACCGGAATCAACGCGTATCCGCGGATATCGCCCCGTATCCGACTTTTCTGCAATTCACCCTAACTTCGTGCACACACGTCGGATCGAGACGAAACTTGCGCCATCGGACTCGTAGCAATACGCTGGTCCTGTGGGTCAAGTTTGGTTCGATTCTGAAAACGTTGACGAAATCGCGTGTCGTGGGCCCCATAGGCCCCGCTCGACGGGCGATTTTGTGATCGGCTCATCGGAATCCAATTCTGGAAGTTCCGTTGGGTTCGTATCATCGTTCCTGACCTGTTGACACTAAGTTTGGTGAATTTGGAGACCGTTGACCCAGACACGTTTTTCGGTGCAAAGCGGGCCCACCGGTGGACCCCGTTTTGACCCGAAACTATCGTTTTTGTCCTCGTCTCCAAATTGGACCCAAGGACAGGCGTTTATAGCTATTTGATATCTTCTGAGCATGATGGTAATGTTTATTTCAGCATCCGGAGTCATTTCTGGAATATTTCCCCGAGATACAACTGTAACTGGATCCAAACATCAGGCAAGTACCTGCACTTCAAGTTTAATCTTTATATTGTGATAATTAATTCCTTGTTCTACCAGTACCATTGATGATTACACGTAGTATTAGAACACTGGATTTCATGTCTTGAATACTGGTTTTTCATGTCTTGCTTTCGTGTCGGGTGGGAGAATACTAGAAGGCATGTAGTTTACCCTTCCCCCTATATTGTTTAATGGCTGTTGGTACACGACTGTCCATCAGCCGGATCTCGATTTTCCCTGTTTAATAGCCGTCTATGACGGCCAGATTAGCCTTATAAACCCCTACATGCCAACTATGTATTCTAAAACAAACACAAGTTCACACAGATAGTTTCTGGATCTTGTTATAGTTCTTGCTGACTGTTGTAGTTTCATTCCCTGTCTCATATTACTCCTGCTTTCTCATATTCCTGTTTATAGCATTAACTCTTAGTTATTGTTGTTTCTTTTATGCATATTCTCAATATGTTACACAATCAGTTTCTGTTTCCAATTGTCATAAATGTTTAGTTTAATTTTGTTGTGCATTGTGTACTTTGCTCCTTTCCTGACTGGATCCGTTGATTTAGGCGATGATGAGGACCTTGCCCCTACCTATTATGGCCACTATGAGTTAGCAGGTGACACATATGAGGAGCCAGTTCCCACCCAGGAGGCTGCTTCTGCAGAGTAGTTAGCAGTAGCTACTTATTTATTTCCTTTCAGCATATACTCGGGTTTGTCCCCGATTTATCTTCTAGCTTTGTATTAACTGTGGATTTGGTTGTCACAGATTAAATATTATGAAATCTTAGCATTCTTATTCCTGTGATTATCCTTGCATGTTTATTATTGTGGATGAGATAGATGTTTATTGATCCCAGAAAATGACCTAGACAGCGTACTACCGCCGACACTGCGGCGTAGGCTGGACGTACCCACGTACTCGTGCCCGATTATCCGGGTGCGGGTCGTGACATCGAGGCAGCGGGGAAGAGGTGCAGCGGCTCGTCGTTGGTGCTGCAGGCTCGGTTGGCCGGCTCGTGACGGAGCAGTAGCTCGCTTGATGGCCGCTGCGGCTGAGGAGTGGGTGATCTCGGCCGGGGGGGGAGCAGTGCTCGACTGCCGGAGGGGGCCTCTGTCGGGGTGTGGTTGGCCGGCCTGGGCAGCAGTCAAAGCCGGAGGGTGTGGCCGGAGCTGCCGGACCGCTGACCTGGGCAGGGGTCGGGTTGGAGCAAGAGATGTAGTGTAAGAAGGAAGGAAGAAGTAGAAGAAATGAAGAAAATATGAGGAGATGGGTGGCTCGATTTTCAAGGTGGAGGAGGGAGGAGAGAGAGAGGAGGGTGGTTTTCAATGTCCCTAGGGATTAGGGCCTGCATTGGGGAGAGGGGAGAAAAGATATTATATAGGGGGATTGTGTGATGAATGGAGGGTGGTGATGCTTCCATTTCAAATGAAGGGTGGGGATTTTACATGAAGAGATGGGTTTCTTTATGCAAAGGAAGGGGAGGAGTTGGGTTGACTACGGTCAAAGAAGAGGTAGCCTCTCCATTTGGCCTTGGCCAATGAGGGTGTGCCACATGTTGCAATATTTGCAATTTAGCCCCTTAAGTTTGGGTAATTGCACAAACACATGAAATGAAGAAAAAATTGTGGGGAAAATGGTGTTTGGTGTTTTGTAGGGTGAGGGGGTGTTGTTTGTTTGGCATAGACTTAATTAAATGGGCATTGGGATTAAATGGGGATTAAAATGAGATTAGTCAAAATTGGTATCCCCAATTTAATTAGAATAAAAGTGTCCCGTGCTTTTGAATTAAATGGGGGCACTTGGGGTCTAAATTTGGAAATGACACAAAGGTCAAAAATGGTGTGGGCTTGGTGTCAGTCTTGGACTCTTTAGTTGGTCCGACTCAACGGGTTAAATTGGTATCTCAAAATTGAAGGTAACGACACAGGTGTACGATACAGGATTAAATATGGAATTTTTGGATACGGGAAGTTGTGCAATTAATTTAGGGCACAATGGATTTGATTTTGTGTGACGGAAAAGTCCAGTGCCTAAAGTGGCGGGTCAAGTCAAAAGTACAACAATTCGATGGAATTTATGGACTGATATTAGGCTCCGAATAATTCAACAATGGTAGGGCGCGGCAAGGGTTTAATTAATAAATAACAGACATATGCAACCCTACTCTAAACCTCAAACATCTGCTGCTAAATAAAAATTTTTCATTCCATACCTGACTATCTATAGAATTAATTGAGGGGGTTTACACTAATCGTACTAGACCTGATATTTTCTACGTAGTAGAAAAACTTAGTCTGTACACTAGGAATCCAAATAGTTTACATTGGACTGCCTTAGAAAGGGTAATGAGATACCTAAAGGGCACGATATCCCATGGATTATTCTATGGAGGATACCCATCTGTATAAGAAGGGTATACTGAAGCAAACTGGATCTCTAATACAGATGAGACCAAAGTCACAAGTGAATATTTATTCACATTGAGTGGAGCTGCTGTCGCTTGGAACTCTATCAGGCATACCTGTATTTTTAGATCTACTATGGAGGCAGAGTTCATAGCTCTTGACCTCACCAGTGAGGAAGCAGACTAGCTTAGGAATCTGGTAACAGATATTCCTCTGTAGAGCAAACCAGTCCTTACTATCCATGTACACTGTGACAGCCAAGCTGCAATAGTAAAGGCTCAAAGGACAAGTTATAATGGAAAATTCAGACATATACATCTGAGGTACAATCAGGTGAAGCAATTGCGGTCCAGTGGAGTAATTCCAATTGACTTCGTCAGATCAAAGAACAATCTAGCGGATCCTCTAACTAAATGTCTTTCAAGGAGACTAGTATTGGAGACGGCAAGAGGAATGGGGTTGAAGCCGATAGATTGAGTCACCTCAAAGGCAAGCCGACCTTCGATTGGAAGCACTAAGAAAATGTTCAATGGGTAACAACAAAATTGATGTCTGATTGGAAACATTGTATGGTTGTAATTATAAAGAATCATTCATCTACTGTATAGTGTTGATCTACAATAAATAAAATGGTGATTGTAAAATCTTAATGAATCTGTGGCTTGTAAAGCAAGGTATATAAACTGCAGAATAGCTAGAAAGATTTACCTATTTAAGAGTGAAAGTGGGACCGCTCTCTATGGAAACTCGGGCTGTTTTCTAGATCTCTTAATTAAGAAAACAAGATAGCACATGGCCGAAAAGTGCACAACTGTTGATACGATCAAATGCCCACAATGTGTTTGTTTATATGTTGAGTCTGTACAAGTAAGATCCTAAGTTCAAGACTTATGTCACTTTGGGTCAGTATAGATGAAATGTATAATACTAATGGGAGGTTCAAGTCCGAAAGACACCTTCCTCTGATACACAATGTGATTGCCCATATCTTGTTTTCCTTCCTATTTGTCCTATCGTTCTATACCTTTTTTGTCCACTTATTGAATCATGTAGGGGATTGTTGGATTTGTTTGGGTTTTCTTGTAAAGCAACCCATGTGATTCAATAAAGGCATCTCTTTTTTAGTCCCACATGGAAAAGGAGAAGTCATTCTTTTTTACATATATTGTTTTACACCTCTTAGTGAGTAAGTGAATTTTGCGGGGTATGGCTCATCCAACCCACGAGTGGGTGCACGATTTAATGTGTATTTTTTATGCGTTTATTAGTCGCGCACTTAGCACTTAGCATGCTTGCGCGCCGCAGAACGGACAAGGATACAAAGATAATTTTATAACTTATTTTTATTTTTATTTTATTTTCGTTGGTTTGGTCTGGTGAGTTGCTGGTCTTCCGCGGAACCGTTCTCACGTAATCCCGTTACGGGATGTATGGGAGAGGTTACGTGAGATATATCCAGGACACGATCCTGAGTTCTGGCAACAGTAATCTGTTTTAATCTTTCCTTTCTCGCTCTTTGTTCGGAACAAAAAATTGTACAGAGACGAAAAAGAAGAAAAAAAAACACCTGAGCCTAAATATATAACTATTAGTACACAGTCAGCTCCTTAGCCAACTGGATTGGTGAGTCAGCATGTGGAGTTGGCAGTCAGTCAGCAACCCATTTCATTCAATCTGATACTGGTCTCGGTATCCTCTATAAATAGGAGAAAAGATGAAGATTGTATCCAAGTTCCTTTACTTTTGCAATTTAAATTTCTAGATCGAGATTCCTTCTCTGTAATATCTTTTTCCTTCATTTTTCTTTCAATTCAAATTAGTTGTTATTATTCTCCATATTTCTCTTCTACTTTTAGATTTCTTCTTCAAATTGTCCTAGAAATGTCAAATTACTCTATCTATTTCCCAGTTTCAGATCAGTCACATTTGGAAACCTATTAATCCATATGCGAAAGTCTTCTCCAACGACGGTGATGTGCCCATCATTTTTTCTTACTCGAAATAACGATGGACTATCAATCAATCCAGCAACTTAGCAACTCATTTGAGAAGATCACAATCAAGAAAATATTAGCTACAAAAGAACAATGAAGGAACAAATGAGCTCCTCTCCCCATGCAAAACATAAATATTTGACAAGCTTAAAATCTTTTTTTTTAATATTGTAATTGTTAAATTTTCTTCCAAAGAATAAGATACATGAGAGGCATAAAACTTTTTCCAAAGAAGTTTATAGCAGCCAAACTATATATAATTAACTAAGAAAATATATATCTACTAATATAATGCAGCTTAGAAACGGTTCAAAATTGAGCCGTCCAAGCTGCTTGTATATTCTCCACTATGTAACCAAAAAATATTACGAAAATAATAACTCTAAAAGTAATTCTCTCTTTTCTTCCGCACAACCGAAAATCCTCTCTTTTATTCACATATATTCATAACAAATTATAATTAAAAAATAAAAATTTTTATAGTAAATTCTAATTAAAATATAAATATATACAACAAATATTAATTTAAATATATATAAATATATAAACTATTTTTTAACAATATCAGATAAATAAATTATTTTATGTACAACGTACGTGAATTTACAAGTAATATATCAAATTAGTTTATTATATTTTTTTATATGTAAGGAATACATAACTATATATAATTAACTAAAAAAATATATAATATTAAAAAGTATTTTATAAGTTTTCTTTATAGGAATGATCAATTGATCATTAGGGTTCAATCAATTTCATAATCTCTTTCTTACCTACCTAATTTGTTTCAATATAGGATTGAGTCCAGCTCATAGATACTTGTTTCATTATAGGATTGAGACCAGCTCATAGATTAGATAAATAGATCGTCAGTTTCACCTGAGAAGAAAAAGAAATAAAATTTATAGAAATACACCCGACCAATATACAAAATCAAATGTTAGTAAGAAGTATATAATAAAATTACAAGATTTTTGTTATATTTTATATGTTTTGATTGGTTCCAACAAGGGTTTTAATTAAGGTGATATTTCTAAATTTGGAATATTTATCCTAATAGAAATAATCATAAACTACATCTAACTGCGGCCCAATCTGTAGAAAGGAAACCTTTTGCACATTTATCTATAACATTTGGCTACTTAATTTGGGCTCCACGGAGATTGATTTTACTTTTTAAAAAAATAAAAAAAAATGTACAGAGAATAAAAAAATGAACAAATTATATGTAGAATTTTTTTTTGAAAAATTTGAACAAATACATACATATATACAAAGTATGTTTTTACCAAAACTTCTTAGTAAGTGCGTTTTGAATAATTTAAAAAAAAAATCTACGCTAAAAAAAAATCAATGAATTTTTTTTAAAAAATCAATGAAAACATTATGTTTTGAATATTTTTTAAATTTTGTTTTCAAATTTGTGTTGCACTTAGTAAGTGTGTTTTCAAATTTATTTTATTTTTGTTTTCGCAAATTTTATTTAAAAATAAAAAATATACATTTGGAGGGACTTATAGGCAAAAATCAATAAAAAAAAATTGAATACGTACTTAGTAGTGCGGCTTTTATATATATATATATATATATATATATATATATATATTATTTTTTTTACTTTATAATGAGAATGCTTTTAAAAAAAATAATTCAAAAGATACAAAAGCAGTACGGTCATGTGGTACGGACGAATTTTTTTTTAAAAAAAATTACTGTATTATTATTTTTTTTATCTTTTTTTTTGCCTTTCTCTTTTTTGGAAAAAAAAATTACTTCTCTTTTCTTTATAAGAAATGAAAAAATTAAGAAAAATTAAAATTAAAATTTTTTAAAAATTTGAAAAAGCTCTTAATATGTGCATTTACAAATTTTTTTTTATTTAAAATTGAAAATGCACTTACTTTACTATGTCCATTTTCAAAAAATATATATTAAAAAATTTAAAATTTGAAAACGCACTTACTATGTGCATTTTCAAAAAAAATATAAATTAAAAATTAGAGAAAATTGAAAAAAACACTTACTATGTGCATTTTTGTTCCCTACAACTAATTTTGCTAAATATTTTTCTCTACACCTAATTTTTTAATATTTATATTCTCTGTACAATTTTTTTTGTATAATATTATGTAGTTAAACAATAATTTTTTTTTAATTTTTAATTACGTGAGAATATACGTACAGCTTAGACTGCTAGCATTTTCAAAAAAAAATTATAAAGGGTAGAGATATATCCATAAAAAATTATAATAAAAATATATTTAAATATTTAAACTATTTATATTAATATTAAAAAAAATTATTTTAGGTACAACGCATATACCAATATAATATAGGGAAGGAGGGAAGGAAAATAATATAATTAACTACCAATCAATCTATAAAAAGTAAATATTTTGTACAGTTATCTATAATTAACTTTCGCATAAGAAGTTTTATTATTAGATTCTGTTCTGGAAATATTTTGTAATAACTATAATCTGTAAAAAGGAAATATTTTTGTACAATTATTAGAATTATAATTTTTATTTAACTAGGGATTATTTTAAGACTCGTGGAGAACTTGTCAGCTTTAATCTTTAGTTAGTTATTGAATAGTAATTTCTTACATATTCCTTACAGATAAAAAAATTTATAAAATATTTTTTAATATTATATATTTTCTTTGACTATCGAGGTCAACATTCCTATACTAGAGATCCTCATTAGGGCCGGTAAAAATTTTTGCCAAAATTAATCAAATCGCTTCCCTGCAGTTCCATATATATATATATATATATATATATATGTATATATATATATATATATAAAGGTTCTCATTATGGTGTATGAATATATTCAATATATGTGTAAGATCCTAAAATGAAACTAACAATCCTAAAATGCAACAAATTAGCCAGCTAAGGAAGAGATTATGAATTTGACTGAATCCGAATGAATGATCAAATATTGAGTATAAACCATTCAACATTAGGATTGGTAATTAGGGATATCTATCATCTATCTATATATATATCCCCCCCCCCCCCCCCCCCCCCTCCCCATTCCTTTCACCACCCTGCCACAGAGAGAGAGAGAGAGAGAGCATGGACAAGTATGAGAGCAAGAGAGAGAGGGAGGAGGAAGAAGAAGAACCGTCTCCGTGTCCTACGGTGGCGACGGTACCACAAAGAGAAGTACCACAGTGGATTCAAGATTTGGTTCGGAAGCACAACGGTGGCCAACTATGCTTCGTGATGGAAAAGAAGCTATCAGAGTCCGACGTTGACAAACAGCAGAACCGTCTCCGTGTCGTTAACACTGCCGTAAATACGATTATCCGTAAGATGCTTGACGACGATGAGAAGAGAGCCAGCAACCTCACAGAGTGCCATGTTCCAAGAAAGTCGGCCAAGAAGGTACGTACGTACGTATATTAATATGAAATATAAATTATGATAAGTTAGGCTATATATTTGTACGTAACATTCCACGTATATATTAGGATCTCTTCTCACCAGACGTACGTACGTACGATCGTCTTCCTGATCGAAGTTAAACCCTAATTAATTAAGCCATATAGTAGTTTTTCATATTTAATTTCCATCAATCTAACTAAAAATTAATTTCTGACTGACAGATAAAATTAGTACATGACGACAACATCGAGATTAACGCGAAGGGCAAGAAGGTGATGGTGGTAGAAGGAGGAGGAGGAAGTACGGCCATCTCTATAGACACAAAGGGAAAGAAGGTGATGGTGCTAGAAGAAGGAGAAGCAAGTACATCTTATAAAGTAGTACATGATGTTGGCATCAACAACAACAATATTATTGGAAAGGAGAAGGAGGTCATGATGATGGTAAAAGATCAAGTAGAAGGAAGCAGTCCATCTAACGGCGCCGGTGGCAAGAAGGAGGAGGAGGTGGCTGCAAAGAAGAAGAGCGGTGGTACTGCAGGTAGAAGACTGGAGGTGAAGATGTACAATAGAGGCGGATGGAGGTTCTTGTTGAGTCTAGGTCACTGGAATTCGAGTTGCGGCACCATCATCAACGGCTCCGAATGGACAAAGTTCCTGATCATAAGTGAGTTGCGAGCCGGAGACGAAGTAGAGCTCTGGGCCTTCAGGGAGCTGGGATCAGAAGATCAGAGGAAGCAGCTGTGCTTCGTTCTAGCCAAGAAGAAGAAGAATTAATTAGAAGCCACATTAATAACTGCATGCATTGTTTGTCTTTGTTTGAAGAGCTAGTGCAGTTATGGTTTTGTTTCTCCAGATTCGTACAAGTTATTGATTATTTTCTTGTAGCTTCTCTAGTTGTTTAATTTGGTTTCTATATTTAACATGTGTTTATCTGTGGGAGAAAAAAATTCTTATTCGAACTCATTGTGGTTTTGTTGATGATATACGTTTACCTATGGCTGTTAGAATTAATGTTCTTAAATGAGAAATATTGGTAATGCACGTAGGATTTACAAATTCAACATTTGGAATGTTATAATTAGATGTTTGGTTTGGAATTAATATTGATGTTCTGAATAGAATATCATGTTACTTGGTAGAAACTTTCACCAGAGGAAAGAAAGAAACTAAAATAATTATGTAAAAAATATTTTACAGCTGATTAATTAGCCAATTTATGTAAAAAAAGAGAGAGGATTAAATCAGTGATAAAATAGTAGTCATGGAGCTGCTAGTACTAGAGCCAACAAAGAATATATGGTATTCCAAAACAAAATGACAGAAAATGATTCAAATAATCGACCCAAATATTTTTGAGGTAAGGACTTTGATGTTGTTATCGGTTCTTGGTTTTGGTTTTCAAAACTAGAAAATTGATGTCAATATGCTTTGACATATACAAGCTCATATTGTTATTGGAATATCGTACTACTGTTTTATTGTCACAATATAATTTGAGTAGTCTTTCAATACTCTCCAGTATCCGCAGTCCAGTGACAAAATTGCTCAACCGTATTCCATGATTGGATGTCTCATAGCATGTTTGGCTGATCGGCTGAAGGTGATTTCTTTTGTATATATAGAGGATATAATGTATGGAATAGCATTGTTTGTATAGTTCTTGGATGTAAACCTTGTTACATATTTCATTGTATTAAAGAGAGAGAGAGAGAGAGAGAGAGAGAGAGAGAGATTGTACTCGAGTTATTATTAATTTGGCTTTTAAGTCGTTGTAGTTCCGCTGAAATATTATTAATAAAGAGAATTATTTTTGTATATCTTGTGTCTATTCAACTTTTCTGCTTATTTATGTTGCAATAACTTTATTTCTGAGGTGTTCTATCCAACATGTTTGTGTTTGCATTATATAAGTAC
The DNA here is from genome assembly GCA_036927795.1 of Iris macrosiphon. Taxonomy (NCBI): domain Eukaryota; kingdom Viridiplantae; phylum Streptophyta; class Magnoliopsida; order Asparagales; family Iridaceae; genus Iris; species Iris macrosiphon. The sequence goes on from JAYESA010000005.1 coordinate 308,653,250, forward strand.
AATTTAAATCTGTACGACATCATGCCTACTAACGACTTTCGGTTTTGTGATTTGAGGAGTGAAATTCTTTCTACCTATAGTTTACTTTCTATGTCGTACGTTAGCATTTACATTTTATTAAAATATGTCCATCATTGGAAGATTAATATTCATCAAAAGTACTCCAATTTTAACTATCCTGAACCTTAATATACTGTAAAAAGGCCTAAAACCTACAACGTTTTTATCTAGAGTGGTCCAGAAGACATTTCTTAACAAAACTTTCTAAGGAGTGTCAATTTTTTTTCTGTCCTAAGGCAAAGAAGTTTTTGTCTTAGAACTACCAAATTTTTGCTACAGAGAAATATATTTTAGCAAAATTAGCGAAAGATAACAAAGTTTATGAAAAATTGAAGTAGAGAACAAAAACGCATGTGTTAAGTACATTTTCGATAAAAAAAAAATACGTAAAGAACGAGAACGCATGTGTTAAGTGCGTTCTCAATAAAAAATTAATTTTTAACTGTAGCCGCACCTAATAAATAAATTTTCATATTTTATATATATTTTTTAAAAAATACAGTTAAAAAATAAATAAATAATTAAATCTGAAACCGCATCTAATACGTGCGGTTTCAAATATATATATATATATATATATATATATATATATATATATATATATATATATATATATGAACTCGAGAAGAAAGAAAAAGGAAAAAAAATGTAAAAAACGCACGTGCAGTTTGAAATATTGTTTTACTTTCTTTTTTTTTGGTTTCTTTGAAAACACATTAATACGTGCGGTTTCAAAATAAAAAAATAAAATAAAATAAAAAGAACTCTGAAAAAAAATAAAAAGTAAAAAGAAAAAGAAAAGGTAAAAACGCACCTAGTAGATGCGGCTACAGTTTGAATTATATATATATATATATATATATATATATATATATATATATATATTGGTTCTTTGAGCCGGTTATTAAAGGGTTTTTTTTTTTTGGTTCTTTGGCCCAAATATTTAAAAAAAAATCATTTAATTTAGTGGCAGAGAACATAGTTTGGACTAAAAATTAAGACAAATTTTTTTTACAGAGAACTCAATTTTAACAAAACTAGTGGCAGATAATATAGTTTGAAAATTTTTAAAGGAAAGAACATGAACGCACCTAGTACATGCGTGGCAAAAAATTCTAAGGAAAGAACAAGAAAAAAAATTAATTTTAAAATTTTTGGGGCCGAAAAAATAATTTACAAACAGGTGGTTTCTCTTATTTTTTGGGCAGAAAAAAATAACAAAATATATTTAGTGAAAAAAAACAATTATTTTAAATTTTTTCGTCTTAAAAAAATTTAAAATCGAAAAAAATAACTTTTATTTATTTATTTTGATTTCATTTAAGTTTATAAAAAAAATTATGATAAATAAAATAATTTTATTTCCTACTTTGACTGAAGTTGCAAATAATGAATTATAAGGGACTATAATGCAAAAAATTCTAAAATGATGTTCATTTTTAAAAAAATTTGAATTTAAAAAATTTGAAAACCCACATAGTACGTGCGGCTTCCGATTAAATTTTTTTTTTTTATACGTGTTCTTTTCTTTTCTTTTCTTTTCTTTTCTTTATATATATATATATATATATATATATATATATATATATATATATATATATATATATTTATTATTTTTTTCGAAACCGCACGTATTAGGTTGAAGAATGCAATGCATTGTTCATCTTTGTTAGTTTGAAGAATGCAATTTTGGTTTGTCACCATATTATATAATGACTGAATGCAATGCATTGTTGGCTCTCTTCTCGTCTTCGTCGAGCATCTTACAGATAACCGTATTTACGGCAGTGTTAACGACGCGGAGACGATTCTGTTGTTTGTCACCATATTATATAATCACTTAATGCAATGCATTGTTCGTCTTTGATAGTTTGAAAAATGCAATTATGGTTTTATTTCTCCGGATTCAACGAGTTATTAATTTGATTATTTTCTTGTAGCTTAATTCTCTGGTTGCTGAATTTGGTTTCTATATTTAACATGTGTGTTTAAAATCTGTGGGAAAAAAAATCTTTGAAGACTTATTCTAATTAATTGTGGTTTTGTTGATGATATACGTGTTTACCTATGGCTGTTAGAATTAATGTTCTTAAATGAGAAATGATAATGCATGTCGTAGGACCTACAAATTCAACACTAATTTGTACAATTATCTATAACATTTGCTGCTTAATTTGGGCTCCATGGTAATATGAAGATTATTGAGATGATTGATTTTATCATTATATATATAGGAAAGGAAGGAAGGAAGTTAAAAATTATAATTAACTACCGTCCAAATCGTAAAAATTAAATATTTTGTTCAGTTATCTATAACTTGTCTACTTTTGCATAAGTTGAAATTTTATTATTAGATTCTGGAAATATTTTGTACAATAGTTATCGATAATTTGTATTAAGAAAATATTTTTGTACAATTACTAGAATTCTAATTTCCATTTAACTATGGATTATTTTAAGACTCCGTGGAGAACTTGTCAACTTTAATCTGTAGGTAGTTATTGAATAGTAATTTCTTATATATTCCTTACAGATAAAGAAAACTTATAAAATACTTTTTAATATTATATATATTTTTTTTTAATATTGGACATAAAGGAATACCTATAAAGAAAATTAACATATCCTTAGAATATTGAAGTCAACATTTCTATATATATAAAATCCTTCTTTTCAATGAAAGGAATATTCATTCTACGTGATCGAACAGTAATAATATATATATTTTCTTCAAACACGTACAATATATATTTTCTTGATCAGTACGTGCATTAATATTGGTCATTGAAGAAGTATATATGCAATGAGAGGGAGGTCCGTACGTAGTGCATATACATCTTTTGACAACATGTATTTTTTTCTAAGTACTTTAAAATATTGGACATAAAAAGAATTTCTATAAACAAAACTAACATATCCTTAGAATATTGAAGTCAACGTTCCTATACTAGAGGTTCTCATTAGGATTGGGAATTTTGCCAAATTTTATCAAATCGTATCCCAGCGGTTCCTTATATATCAAATCCCATCCCTGCAGGTTCTCATTATGGTGTAGGAATATATTCTATACGTATGTAGAATCCTAAAATGAAACTAATTAGGAAACAATCCTAAAATGCAACAAATTAGCCAGATAAGGAAGATATTATATATGAATTCGACTGAATGAATCCGAATGAATGATAAAATTTTGAGCATAAACCATTTAACATTGGAATTGGTATATATATATATATACCCCTCATTGTTTTCACCACAGAGAGAGAGAGAGAGAGAGAGAGAGAGAGTCATCCATGGAGAGAAAGAGAGAGAGGGAGGAGGAAAGAGGTGAAAATTTTCAGCCATGGCCTGCGGTGGCGACGGTACCACAGAGAGAACTACCACAATGGATTCAAGATTTGGTGCGGAAGCACAACGGTGGCCAACTATGCTTCGTGATGGAAAAGAAACTATCAGCGTCCGACGTCGACAAACAGCAGAACCGTCTCCGCGTCGTTAACACTGCCGTAAATACGGTTATCTGTAAGATGCTCGACGACGACGAGAAGAGAGCCAGCAACCTCACAGAGTATCATGTTTCAAAAAAGTCGGCTAAGAAGGTACATATGTATATTAATATTAAATAGAAATTATGATGAGTTAGACTATTTGTACATAACATCCTAAGTATATATCAGGATCTCTTTTCACTCACCATACGTATGTATCGTCTTCCTCATCGATCTTAAACTCTAATTAATTAATTAAGTCATGTATTGTAGGTATTCATATTTAATTTTTATCGATCTAACTAAAATTAATTTCTGACTAACAGGCAAAATTAGTACATGACGACAACATCGAGATTAACGCGAAGGGCAAGAAGGTGATGGTGGTAGGAGGAGGAGGAGGAGGAGGAAGTACGGCCACCTCTATAGATACAAAGGGAAAGAAGGTGATGGTGGTAGAAGAAGGAGAAGCAAGTACGTCTTATAAAGTAGTACATGATGTTGGCATCAACAACAACAATATTATTAGGAAGGAGAAGGAGGTCGTGATGATGGTAGAAGATCAAGTAGAAGAAAGCAGTACATCTAACGGCGCCGGTGGCAACAAGAAGGAGGAGGTGGCCACGAAGAAGAAGAGCGACGGTATTGCAGGTCGACTCGAGGTGAAGATGTACAATAGAGGCGGATGGAGGTTCTTGTTGAGTCTAGGTCACTGGAATTCGAGTTGCGGCACCATCATCAACGGCTCCGAATGGACAAAGTTCCTGATCATAAGTGAGTTGCGAGCCGGAGACGAAGTAGAGCTCTGGGCCTTCAGGGAGCTGGGATCAGAAGATCAGAGGAAGCAGCTGTGCTTCGTTCTAGCCAAGAAGAAGAAGAATTAATTAGAAGCCACATTAATAACTGCATGCATTGTTTGTCTTTGTTTGAAGAGCTAGTGCAGTTATGGTTTTGTTTCTCCAGATTCATACAAGTTATTGATTATTTTCTTGTAGCTTCTCTAGTTGTTTAATTTGGTTTCTATATTTAACATGTGTTTATCTGTGGGAGAAAAAAATTCTTATTCGAATTCATTGTGGTTTTGTTGATGATATAAGTTTACCTATGGCTGTTAAAATTAATGTTCTTAAATGAGAAATATTGGTAATGTACGTAGGACTTACAAATTTATAAAAATCAGTATCTAGAAGGGTATAAACTTAGACCAGTTAGGTTAACCCAATGATTGAACCGGTTTGATCCAATCCAGTGTCTTATCATAATCAATCTCCAGTCTGATTTTTAAAACACTGGGGAGACGTACGTCATATTGGAAGGGAGGGATTCAGTCTGATTTTTAAAACACTGGGGAGGCGTACGTCATATTGGAAGGGAGGGATTTCAGGACAGGCTCACCATCAGGAACATTGAAGAACACTAAAGTTAGCTCCCAACCAATAGGAAGGACTGACAAATAATTTGACAGTCCTAAAATAGATATAATGTCAAAATCAGCATTGGAACTGTCAAAAAATTTGACAGTCATACCTATTAAAAAAACTGTCAAAAATTTTGACAGTCCTATAAAAATAAAAAATAAAATACTTAGACAGTTCCGAATAACTTTTGTAGTGTCCCTAAAAATACTCTTATGTAAGTCATACATGTTTGACTTACAATGTCAACGGACTTGACAATTCTTCATAGTTGGGATCCAAACAAAATTCTATGAAATCTAAATGCTGGAATTTCTTATAAAAATATACAGGAACTAACATATATGAACGTTCGTTGTACGTATTTATTATTAGAAAGATTAAAAAATATTTGTAATCAAAATTTGTTCACTTTTTAATAAATGAATGAATGAATAATGCTAAATAAAATTAATTTTTCAATGTCTCCTTTTTATATACTTAATGTCTCCTTTTTATATACTTAATACATTTAAGAGTTGTTTTAATTAGAAATAGCAAAGGACAACTCTTGTATTTACCTAGATATCCTCTATTAATTTTAATTAATTAATTAATTTTAATTAGTGAATATAATAAATGATATTTTTGGAAAGAAATTTTTTAGGTCAAACATACTTTTGACATTATACAGTAGAATAGATAAAAAAAAAATAGTTGTAGTCAAAATTTGATCATTTTTCAATAAATGAATGAATGATGCTAAACAAAACCAATTTTTCAATGTCTACTTTTATATATTCAATATATTTAAAGCTGTTTTAATTAGAAATATCAAAATACAACTCTTGTATTTATCTATATATCTTCTATTAATTTTTTAAATTAGTGAATATAATATATAATATTTTTGGGAGAAATTTTTTTTTACTGTGGAGCCTACTTTTGTCCAGAAATTTAACAAATAGGAACATGGAGATAACTATAGAATCTTGGAAATCTAAAAAAAAAAAATAGGAAATCTAAAAAATTATAGGAATAAGATGAGATCCAGAAAAATTAACAAATAGAAACACTCATATCTTCACCTTGGGTTTGCCGAATCCGAGCTCCAGCCGGCGTCAGAGGAAAGACGAACTCGGACAACGGCCTTCTCTGATCACGCTCGCCGAGTTCAGTCGATGCTCGATCGCGCTCGCCGAGCTCAGTCGATGCTCGTTGGGCTCCATAACACACAGAGGAAGAGGAGAAGGAGGGGGGAGGGGGGAGGGGGGAGAGGGGGAGGGGGTCGGGCTCCGCTGCAGGCTCCTCAACACTCGGGAGGACGGAAAGGAGAGAGGGATGGAAAGAATTTTTTGGAAAATGTCTAGATCTGTTGATCGGGATTAGAGAGGGAATATTTTGTGTAAGGACAAAATTATATATCTTAAGTTTGTGGATGTAATCTAATTAAGATTACATAGGATGTATGATATAATTAGTTTTAGGGTTATGTTTTTTTTTTTTTCCTCATGTGGTCCGGTATTTCGGACGAGATTTTGCATATGATACAATTACATTGTATGTCTTTTGGGCCGACTACCCCCTCCCTCAACCCAACTTCCGCCTGGAAGGAATAATACGTCCCCGTGGTTCGATCCGTTGAACTTCCGCCACTCAGCCGGAATCTTATACCTCTCTTCGGTAACCACAAGAATCACACGAGTTCGGTAGTTTTAGGGTTAGGTTAATATGTACCCTAAGGACATATCTTAATACATTAATAAATATTTATTTTTTAGTACCCTCACCAAAATATTTATCAGGTAAAAAAAGTGTATTGATAAATGTGCTAATAGAAGTAAAATATACATTTATCAATGTTTTAAAATATGTCCTTAGAGCATCTCCAACCCTATTGTCTGTCTTGTTTTGTGTTGTAATTCATATGTGACATGAGACACAAGATAATGTCTTTCCTATGTGGCAAAATTGTATTCACACAAGATAACGAGATAAAAAAGTATTCTCCAATACAAAAGTATTGAGAAGACACTAAAAATTACTTCTTTCCAACTTTCAAGAAAACTTTTTCACTTCTTCATTTTTTATAAATATTTTTATTCATAATTGATAATGTGAAAGTAAAGCATTGTGAAGTCCATTGTCTAAATTTAGACAACCAACTTCACATTGTCTTTGACATGTCATTGCAATGTCAACATCACAATTATTTCACATTTGCATTGAATTTTTTTTTTTTTTGACATAAGAAGTTGTGATTCCTATATCCCAACCATTTTTTTACTCACAACAGGAGATGCTCTTATAACACATGTTACCAAAATCCTTGATTTTACATTAAAAAAAAAAAGTCCAACCCAACATCCGGATTAGGTGGCAATTACATTACGAGCGTTGTTGTCCAACAGTGCAAACCAAACAGTCATTTAATACCATCAACATTGAATAAAGTGTGACAATGTGATATAAAGAGCTTCATCATCATCTTAGACTTTTGGCAATCACTCGACTTATTATACAAAATCTCTTGGCTATATATCTAAAACTAGAATGATTTGGCAAAAACAGTAGGTTCTCAATTTTAGGAACGAAATCTTCCATTTAAGCAACGGACGAAAAGAAGCCAGTTTTGTTTTAACTGAGTCAAACTTGGTAAGGTCACATTAACCAGTGTTCCTCATACCCGCTGCAATACCATTGATAGTGATGAGGAGTGCATCTCTAAGCTTATTGTTATCATCGTCCTGCCTCAGCCTCCTCAATACTTCCACCTGCAGCATATTCATCGGATTAAGATATGGCAGCCTGCTCTCTATCAACCTCCTCAAACTCCTTTTGTGGTCTGAAAGCTTGTCGTGCCCGCTGACCACCAAAACATATTTTTCAGTAGTCACCAATTCTGTCCTCAGCTCCGAACCGAGCCCCCTCCGGCTTTCTGACACCAGCATTTCATCATAGTGCTTCGTGATAGAACTGTCAGCCTTTGCAAGAACCATCTCAATTAGATCGATGGTAGATTGGAAGAAAGGCCACTCTTTGTACATGGCTCGCAAGTCTTCTTGGTACCCCTTCTGACATGCATCCTTCAGACCAGTACCCACACCCAGCCAGGCCGGAAGGACAAAACGGGTCTGAGTCCAGGCAAAGATCCATGGGATGGCACGGAGGTGGCCGATACCAGTGGATGTCTTCCTGCGGGATGGCCGGCTTCCAATGTTGAGGAAGCCTAGTTCAGCCTGAGGGGTGGCCTCATTGAAGTAGGCTATGAAATTAGGATTCTCATATACAGTGCTCCTATAATGGTTACAGCTAGTCTTTGAAATCTCCTCCATGACATTGCGCCACTTCTCCTCTCTAGGGGGGATTGGAGGGCGGAGTGTAGCAAGGAGAACAGCAGTGGTATAGATCTCGAGCTGACGAACAGCAGTCTGCGGCAAGCCAAATTTCGCCTGGACCATCTCACCTTGTTCAGTTGAACGTAGAGTACCCTGGTAATAAAAAGAAGAAGAAAATGATAGTGATATATGTTTGTTCATGATTGCAGAAGGCACTTTCCACTATATACAACAGGATTATTCATGAAATCATGAAATATCACTTGTAATTGGTATAAGGTTTTAACATAGAGGTGGTTTTAGTTGCCTTTCTCATGTTTGTTATGGTGTGAACAGCAAGCAAACCAACTATGCCCCTCTTTCCACTTAATATAGAATGTTTTTTTTATCCTTAAAAGCATTGCTATTGATCAATTTATTTTAATGGTTTCTGAACAGTAATAAAGATCACAATTAACGTTTGAAAATTTGCCTGTCTATGATTTTTCCTAATTTATCGACATTATATAGCCATTTTGGAAGCCAGCTAGGCTAGAAGGTATTTCTCAGTCATTTAAGGAGAAACAGCAATTTATAGGAATTGATTAAGAGTGGACATGAACTGGACAAAGAAACAATAAGCATCAAACATATAAATGAAGTAAAAGACATCTGAAATAATGCAGTTAAATATAATAGCTTTACCATCACAGAGCCAGGAGGTTGTGACTGTATTGCAAGATATGTTGGTCCCCCACCGCGACCTATACTACCTCCACGACCATGGAACAATGTAACTTTAATACCATACTCTTTGCAAGCAGCAACAACATCTTCTTGGGCCTTGTACAGTTCCCATGCTGCAGTGAAGCGGCCAGCATCTTTACCAGAATCGGAATAACCAACCATGACCTGCATGTGTTGTGAAGTTTTAGTGAACTTAGAACTGTTAACATGGTTTGCTACACTTTGAAAGCACTAGCACCTCTTGTTGTCCATTATGGTTCTTTATGATATGCTCCCGATACCAATCAATTGACAGTAACTTCCTTATTACCAATCCCGCTGCTCTCAAATCTTTCACAGTTTCAAATAAAGGAACCACCCTCAAACTGCTTCAAAAAAGAATTATTATATATTATTACCAATTAAGAATCCATAGAACACATGGGTACTATTAATATAAAAAAGCATTGTGACTGAATGAGTCAGTCAAACTGACAATCCACACCTGCCTCTTCTAGAGCGTCTAACTACCAAATTCAAGAACTCTAACTGATTTCTTTACTGCGCTACACTTATGAACTGAAAATACACAAAGCAAGAATGCACTACAGAGACATCAGAGGACAGTTTTCTCGGCAGAGACAAATTCTATCACTTCTATTAAGAATGGGAGTTGCAACATCAGAATCAATGATCTTAGCTTTTTGTGGACCTAATTAATGTGCATGTATGTATATGCATATGTGCTCATATGTATCACCACCAAGTCACATAGTAATTCAGGTCATAGGTGATATATGAGTCTACAGATTGCATGGTGTTATGCATATTATCATTAGTGACATATCATTATCATTTGCTACCAAGCAATATTTCCTATATGGTATAAGCTAAACTTCTTTCATGTCTGTATCCAACACGTATCAAACACAATTCTTCCTCGACACTCAATGTCGGTTATGGCCCCGCCCATGTATAGGCTCAAAGTGACCAAAATAATTTGACATAACCATGGACATACCAAACATAATTGAGTTGAGATATGAGAAAGTAGCATTTCTTCGCAGCAGATCCTTTCAACAACATTTTGATGAACCTAATTACTATTCAAAAGATGCACAAATATAGATGCTATTGAGATCCAATGTATAAATATGCATATTGCTATGTTTCCATGTGTATATAATCCGTGCCACACCCGTATTCTTAAAAAAAAATGGCGCACCTCAAATTTGCATTGTGTCCATATCTCAATCAAAATCCATGTTCATGTCTATCCAACCTAGGGTACAAGTGTCATCTCCTTTATACTTGCAACAACAGAAGTAACACCAAATTCATACAAAATCCCAAGAGGATACTAAAGTCTTACGTTCCACCTGGAGAAGGCCTTCCTAACACCTCAAATTTGCATTGTATAAAAATCAACGTTCATGTCTATCCAACCTAGGGTATAAGTGTCATCTCCTTTATACTTGCAAAAACAAATAAAACACCAAATTCATATATAATTCCAAGAGGACTAAAGTCTTACGTTCCACCAGGAGAAGGCCTTCCTAATTCCCCGCTCACAGAGAGCCTTGCATCTTTTTGCAACAATTCCACAGCAAGAACATCACTCGCCTGTCATTTATCCATGAAATGAAAAAAAAAAAAACATAATATTGTTTTATGTGCATATGCATATTCAACAATAACTAAATATCCACGAAACTCTTTCATAGTGCTGATGCATACATTGGATGCCATCGATATCACATAAGCTCCAAGAAATTCGCTCCCTAGTTCAGCAGCCACCCGAAAGGTGTCCAGGACCTCCTTCACATCCGAAGGCACCTGAAATGTTCCATGAAGTTGAGTACTCGATTAAATAAATGTAAAAGTCTCAGATGTATGAATATACTTCTGTAGTTTCACATGAGTTATTACCACCAACATCGGTGATCCTAGTGATTTTTTTATCAAATATGGAAAAAGTTGATTTTGGAAAGGGAAATTGAGCATTGTACCAAAAAAAATAAAATTCATTTCTCTTTCTGATGGGAAAATCGAGAATTGTCTAAAATAAATGAGTCTACTGCATAAGAGACCCAAATGGTAAATCCGAAAGGTAAACAGGCTAGATTCCTAATAGTTCAGTTATAAAAATAGATACAAAATCATATTCCATTAGCGAATATGATAACTTGAATGATTACTTACAATATTTGAATCAATATCGAGGCCATACCACACTACCACTCAGTGTGGAGACATATAGTAAAAGGACATACACAAGAAGACTGTACAGAGTAACTTGGGAAACCTGATTGAGTTTTCAAGAAAAGATTGTAAGTGTACCTCAATAGTTGGGGGAACTAGAGGCCTCTTTCCTTTCAGCTCTCTAGTAAGAAATTCCAGTTTCTTTTCTTCCTCCCACTCGCTATATACTCCCATATCCAAGTATCTTGTAATTGCATCTAGAGTTTCAGCATGTCTGGCAGACTCCTATATAAGTAACAGATGAGATCAAAGTGCATGAGTGTTGTGTGTGCGCACACACATATATAATAACCATACTCAGCTGAGAAAGACTTACCTGGCGTAAATCTAATTTCATTAGTACCATCCCAAAAGTAGCAACCCTTCTTATTAGATCTGCCAAGCGTCCATCAGCAAGTATGCCGGATCCACATGATTGCTACAAAAAATGAACAAATGAGGATATGAAAATAAAAAGAAACTGTTATGTTTACACAGAAATTGCTTCCAACACCCTTCAATATGTTGAAAGGGGATGCCGAATTCAGTGACAAACTTTAGAAGAATTTGGAAGGTGTAGTCCTACTAGCATATAGCAATAAGTAGCTACTAGAGTTCTATACCAGCGATTCATAGCATAGAAGTAGTGGTTCCAGAAGTTGGCTGGTTGTTTCATAGTCATTTATAGGATCATGCTCAGAAGGAAGATCCTCAAGGAGAAGCTCCAGCCTTCTACGTGTCTTCATAAGCTGATATTATCACCATTAATTAGTTTTTGGTGAACATAGAAATATAACTATAGTTTGATACTATATTTGAATTTTGAACAAAAAACATAAGCTCACTCAACGATTAGTAGTCAGCCCAACAACAATTAATAATTTGAATCTTCACAATGTTTGATAAGATGAATTTTTTTCAGAGCGGAAGAAATATACCATTTCATAAGACAAGTACCTTATCTTTAACATTCCCAAGAACAACTCTATATGGAGCAATCCCGGGGCGGTCATGTAGGCTAGGTTCTAAAAGCTTCCTGAAGCTAGTTCTCCCTACTTGAGATTCAAGCTTCCTTTGAGCAAGAAATTGACTAGAATTATTCCGAGGGATCTTGGCCGTTCCCTGAGGTGACTGTGACTGATTAGGAAAGGAAGGCACAGGGTTACTGTCTGCAGAGGCAGTTCCATTTCCCAATTGTTTGGAATAACTCGGACTATTCTGCAGTGACAAGTGTGCAAACAAAAACCAAGTAAATATGTAACGCTAAATGTCGTAAACTGTGGCGACAGAAACTACATTGTTTAAATCTAAAAAAAGAAGAGGAATTTAAACACCTGGGCGTCAAAGGTTTGCCCCCCTACCTGACGATTATTATTACCAGGAAATTCCACTATTCGATACCCAGAATTGTCACCTTTGCATTCTACATCACGAACAAACAGCATACTAATCTTATCATGGCATATCAAAAATTGTTGTCAAAACTTATGATCAGGAGTACACAACAAAAGATAAGAGAGTAATAATGAACTGTCTTAAGTATACACCTATTAGGAATATTGAGTCTTGCTAGTTGATGAAATATCAGTATTAACAAGAAGTACATTAATTTCCATCTTGCAACTTATCTCATGATCTTAGCATTATATACTAATGTGTGGAGGACAAAGACATACTTATAAAGGCTACATGTACCACACGGATCTTTACAAGTCATTTATTTTATATGTGTGATTTGGATTGCTTCAACTATGTCCATGTTATGATCTCTCTTATGATCTCGATACTGCGAGTCGGAACATGTACATAACCACGCTTCGCACAGGGCAGGGAATCGCAAGAATTGTGAAAGGGAAAGAAAGTTCGAAAGATGAGGGAAGAAAAAGAGGGGTGCCTCAGCATGATGTGTAGATGAAAATAAGTTGCATAGGCTAAATGTACTACCAGAGTCTTGAAAACGAACTAACAGAATATCATGCAATTGAGGCTAAATGTACTACCAGAGTCTTGAAAACCAATTTTTTTTTTCTGGAAGTAAAAAAAAAAAAGACTTACGAAACATCAAGAGAATATCATTCAATTGAGGCCTACTGATTGATGACAAATAGAGCTATGATTTATACAACGCAAAATTAGTACGCTAGTGTGTGTGGTGGGGGTGGGGTGGGGTGTGTGTGTGTGTGAGGAAGGCAATACGATACCTCTGCAAGAAGGAAGATGAGCAGCAGCAGGAAGTTGTGCTGGCAAAGCTGAAGTTAGCTGACCATAAGGCTTTCCGCAGTTTTTGTTAACCTGGTGATCCCAGCTTGCACAAGCCTCAGAAGCACTTTCTACAGTATGTCATGCATGCTTATCACAACATTAATATATGACAGATAAAATACTGTTTATTAAAACTCAGACACTAAATTGTAGCATAGAAGCTTGAAATGATAAATTTGCTATGTATGTACAGAGATATTGTGTATGATTATCTAATCATCAAAGCCAAATTCAGCTGTCTGGTCAAGGGTTTACAAAACCTTCTCTAGTAACTCCTATCGGTGGCTTCCTATCAGCTATTAAAGCTTTATACAAACAAAGGTTACTTCACATGCTTCCAACAACTAAGTTGAACTATATGAAAATCAACTAGCAAATCATAGGAAGCCTAAACAGAAAGGATAACCGTCAAAAAGCCATATATATGACCCTCAATAATAATTGGTCAACAATAATTAACATCATATAGTAAACTAGTTTTCATCATAATGTGGTGGAGGGATAACTCACATGGTTCCGAATGACTTATGTATCACTTTGAGAACACTTAAAGCCAGCTGGTCTATGGCACCTCTGGTTTAATATAACTATTTACCGTTTGAATTGTTTCCAAGTGTGTCATCAGATCTAGTTCACCACAACTAATTAAAGAAAAAAAACGATACAAACCTTCAAGTAAAATCTCATTTGCCAGGGTTGCTAACTTATCACTGCATCTAGCCATGGATAGTTCGAATCTGAGATTGTCAACTTCTCGAATATAGAGATCAATTGCCATCCAACGAGACAAGAGAGAAACATCTCTTGTGACCTGCAATGAAAACATTATAAAATTAGTAAAATAATTCTGTGGGCCCTATTATGATGGAAGGATGATGAAGACTTTTTACTTGCCAATATTTGATGCCTTCTTACAGTTTGAAACATCCAATAGAAAGGTAATTTAGTGAAAATCTAAAACCAGTGCAAGAAAGTGTTGGCCTTCATTAAAGATATCCGAATTTGCTTTAACTTTTAGATAAAACAGTGGGAATAAATTCCCCCTGCCCCGAGTTTCATTAAAGATAATTAACGAAATAAGTCTAGATTATAAAAGATCACTCCAGTAACATGAATAAAAAAAAAATCAAGAATACAACTTCAGTATACTAGAATGAACAGCTCTTCCGAAGAGTAACAAACTTGCCGCATCTACAAGCTATAGTAGTTGTGGTCTTAGTCGTGACACACGTTAACATATTTAAGGATCCTTCATCAATGGTGAAAATCCCTACAACATAAGTCCATAGGAGAGAAGACCATCAAGGAGATACAAGTGGGCATCCAGCTGAACCACGGTCATCGTTTTGTGTTTGATACGGCCCATCCCAACTCATCAAACCCTATCACTTACCGAGCCCCAATTGTCACTACATTATATGTGCATCTCCATACATCAAACTGCATTCCCTTACCGAGTGTCGAGGAAATAGCAAGTAGAACCATAACTGCACCCCACTTGCAAAGCAAGTGAGATGATTCAGTTCCCTACCGATACAACCCTCACGCAACTCTCGGCAACTCTACCATGGTGTTATTTGAGAATACTGCTGTCATGATGTGGTGTCCACCATCTTTGATTTTAGTTGATATAATATATACTCTGTTAAAGTTCCTCCCACTTTCACCAAAACTTTATAGCATTAGTGAGGGTTGAGGGTTAATATTTATATTACAGAAAATTGTATGTAGAGCATCATAGTTCTCTTTATTTGCACAAAAGACAAAGTTTGTGCAAATTCTAAACTCAGTCCCAATACATCCTTTAGAAGGCGCAATTTTTTTTGCACAATTTACGCCCTACTAAAGGGTGTAAATTTTGCATTTATATTTTATTGATCTGGAATGGAGTCTAACTGCTGAAATTTTTAGTGACAAAATTTTAGTGACGAATTTTGTCTTCCAGTGACGAAATTTGACTTTTAGCGACGAAATTGGACTTTTATAGACGAACTTTGTTCTCGTAAACACTGTTCTCCAAAAAAAAATGCAAAATTTACGCCCTTTAAAATGCGTAAATTGTAGGATTATTTAGTAATAGGGTCTCACATAATAGTTAAAATTAGGGTTTGGGTCTCCAAAGTGTCTGACATTAGACTTTGGGTCTCGAAATCACTGTTCACGTAGGCTAGTGAACAGTTATTTTGAGACCCAAAGTCTAATACTGGACACTTTGGAGACCCAAACCCTAATTTTCATATATATATATATATATATATATATATATATATATATATATATATATATGAGATCCTATTACTAAATAACCTTAAATTGTAATAAAAAAAATACGCCCTTCTAAACAGCGTATTGGGGCTGAGTTTAGAATTTACCTAAACTTTATGCCTTTTGTGCAATTAAAGAGAACTATGATGCTCTATATACACTTTTCTGTTAATATTATTCAACATATTCTTTAGATATAGTATATTGTTTACATGTGATGTTATTGATTAACCTGATGTTAAAAGCACCAAGCAAATATCAACATAAGCATGTCTGGCCCCACCCCACAATTGTAGAAAAGGGATGTGGTTTTTTATGCTGAAAAAGAAGCATGCACAACTCACTTTTGAAGTGACATTTGGGTTTCCATCTCTATCACCACCCATCCAAGAGCCAAACTTGATCGGCGTGGCAGTTAGTGGAAGTGGCCTTCCAGTATGCTGTATAAGTTAACAGAAAATAAAGTACAGTAAATAAAATAGGTATTACATGTTAAGAAATCAAGTATTATGGTTCTTAGCTCAGCAATATGAAGAAATAAAGTAAATTAATGAACCTTTTTCAATGCATTGTTGACGCGACGCAAATAATGAGGTACGGCTTTCCAAAGTGTTTGCTCCACAATGTGTAGACCTATGGGAAAAGGGTTCAGATGTTATTATATGACAAAATAGGAGGAAAATTTAAATTATAGAAAAATATAATTTACCGGCCCTAGCTTCATCAACTGGAGTAGGTTTGTGTCGTCTAAGTTCATCTGTCTGCCATAATGAGGTAATCTCCCTCACCTATGAAAACATAGTTTAGATAACAATCTTGGTAGTAAGATGTTTCTTTCAAAAAGTTTGAATAGAGTACCAAATCTTCTATTAACATCTCCTTATCTTCCATGCTAAGATCTGGCCGCTCGTTAAACTCCAGAAGATGCTGCAAAAAGAATACCAACCTCAAATTTTCACAATGAAAGTAAACCAGAAATATGTAAACTCCAAACCAAATTATAATTAAGTAAGATACTAAAAGTCTATAATGGCATGACAAAAGCTTTAATCCGTAGCGCACAGACGACAAGACATGATAACCACTAAAATGTTCTGTCACATGCAGAATCTCATATCAACAAGTTATCATCATATATAGTGCCCACACTTTGAATAAATAGCATTAACAAGCTTATTCTACTACTCAAAGACAAATTACCTGTCTATTTGAAGAAGGTTCAACAACAAAATTCCAGACTTGATTTTAAAAAAAGGCCAGGAACATGTGATTTCTTATATTAAACATTATGATGTTATCTTTAAATTTAAGGAGAAGAACAAAGATCTGATAGGAATCCTTGTTATCTTTTGCTCATTAGTGAAAATTGAATGACAATCTTATTATAGTACCAGTGGGAGAAAATAATTTCAGTTGTCAATTTGTTTGATATAACTTCTAATTTTTATGTGATTGTTCGACTCTTCTTGCAGTTTGATGTCATGTTGACAATAAAAGGTTCTTTAAATGATTATTCTGTTCCTAAAATTAAGTTAGTTGTTTGTCGAGGTAGATACAACACTTTTTTTAAAATATGATTATGGTTCTTACTTACTTACATGTATGTTCATGTGTAATAATGCTTCTCTTGAGCTTGCTTCTATTTAGACTGTTAACAGATTTAATTAACAGATTTAGATATAACACACCATCAATTGCTTGCAGAATTAAATTCAGTGTACAGATAAAGATGGGAAACGTGTCTTCTTTCTTATATGGGAACACTATAATGGAAACAAGTTTGCCCGTGCTTTACTAATAAGGGTTTAATGAAATACACTGCATACAGGATGATCTCGCAAAACTAACCACAAGTACAACTCACACACACACAAGCAGACACACAACATCAAGCATATGGCCACATCACAAAGTCACAATTACATCAACAAAATACACAGCAAAGTCTCAACTCAATATTTCAAACACAGGTTGCACTTGATAGAGAAGTGACTTCATCGATATAAAAAGATAACACAGTGCCCCTTACTGTCGAAAATTGAAAAATATCAGGATTTTATCCTTCTGCCTAAACACAAGCACTAATGTGGTAACTTGGAGAGTGAGGATGATGCCAAGGCAATAGCTATCTAGAGTGCTTTGCATAAAATGTGTAAAGTGAAAAGTTGTGTTGTTTCTCCCTTCATCTAAAAAAATCAGAGTGAAGTGATGGCCAATTAGATTTAGAACCCTCATCAAGTTATTGAAAAGGCCAAGAATCCCAATCTGCACACAGGACAAAAAGTTTATGACAAATTAGGAGTGCTTTTTCTTTGTTAATAGAATATCCCTTCTCAAGTTATGACTTTCAGGTGCATCTGTGTTGGCATGGATAATCCTCTAGAGGACCACATCCGTGTCCATGTCCGTATTCAACACGTATCTGACACTCATGAGATGTTGCTCGTCCATGTCTATGTACCAAAGAGTCCCAAAACATGGTTGAAACTTGAAAGTGATTTTGTATGGTCATGATTGTATGAATATACTTGGACAATAGGGACTATCATTTCTTTGTATCAAATCCATTCTAGAACTTTTTGAACCTAGTTACTACCTAAACATGCATAAATATAGATATCATTAGGGTCTAATGTATAAAATATGTATATAGATGCATATTATACATGTATCCTAAATTTTCTATATTTGCCTTCTTCTGAATCCATATCGTATTCGTACCCAAATATATGTCCTTGTCTATGCTACCTAGATGTGCATTTATTTGGATTCTCGAGTCTCCTTATCAAGTTGTCCTTCACTCCATGAAATTACTTCTCGTTGGCTTGTCAGTTCACCTCAAATATAATAATGATGTAACCTTGTTGTTCAACTATGTTGTATAATAAAATAACTTCCAACTGAAACCAAAGAGAACAGAACAAGGTCATTTTTATGGTAAGGATGATTCATCAATTCTATTTTCCAGTCCCTACTATATTGATCTTCCTTGAAGTCAACTGTTCCTTCAGTATTCTCCAAGGGATTCTTCGCGCATTAAGGCTTTCCTGTTGAGAGTTTGGTCTTTATCTCAGTAAAAAAAACAGGTTAGAGATCGGAACAGAATTATATACAAAGTTATATTTAAACGGTTTTCATTACGCACTCAGTCCATGACTGGTTACGGTTTAATCAGTTACTTGTCCGATTAATCGCAATTATGCGGCTACTTACATTATTAATCCCCCTTACCCGATTAATTGGATCAAGCGGACAATAACTTGGATGATTAATCATCAATTAATCCTTTTCTAGAACACATATACAAGGTCAAGTTATATTATGAAAAGATATCTTATGGATTTTGCTAAAGTTTCCTTTAGTTGGTAGCTCTGGATAAGTATGTTTACAAATTAGTGAAGCAACAATTGCTTCTCTTTACTTTCTTCATAACAAACGTTGAACAATTGTTCACAAACCAAAACTCGGTCATCATAGCAGCACTCCGTAATAACCCAGAACACACAACTTTGTACTAACTATCCATGGGATTAAGGTTATGAGCCATACAATGAAACTCTGAGACAGTTATTCAGCAAAGGTTAAAGAATTATTGTGAATGGTTCTTTTGCAGTGTTTTAGGATCCTAACAAGCCATAAGAAGTATGATAATAGATTGCTAGGCAGTGGTGCAACAACAGATCCCGTACACATAACTGAGTGACACGGTGATAAAATGACGGAGAAGGTGATGGAAACAACAAACCCTCACATCACAGGTGATTATGGTTGTTGTTAGCATAAAAAAAGAACAATTAAATGTTCTATCGTAGAGAAAAAAGGGAAAAGTTGAGGAGAGCTTACAGCTATTCTTATGTGTTTGTATTGCAGAGAACGCCTGTTTATTTGAGTAGGGTGTGCAGTTAAAACAATTTCAACTTCCTGCAACATGAGTGTGACATCACATAGACATAACCAAAGAGATTTATAATAGCTTCATTAAATTCAAAATTTTCTTAAAGGGAAAAAATGGTGAACCTGATTGCAGACAGTATTATAGAGCTCTTCAGGAGGAACTCCATTTTGTATTAGCTTATCGAAAATGTCATCGCATGATCTTGATAGGTGAGCAACATCACGTGCTTTCCGAACACTGCAGGAAGAAACTGACACTATTAAAATCCATTATGACGAAAGGCTAAAGGTGCACATTGATGATGAGGTAGGCCTTCTAAAACTAATGCCGCATGACTTGAAAACCTTTGTAAAGTACTCTTCCTACTGACACTCTGGTGGTAACATCTATATCATTAAATAATATGAAAAAATATAAAACCAAAACATTGAATTCTCAAATACTTCTGACAACATATGTATCTGATATGAACACATAACATGCACACACATGCAGTAGATGCTCATGCACTCTCAGTGTCTCACAGAGATTAACTAGTCATAATCGATGTTTTCTTTATTTGTGTATCTTCTGTACAAGACTCATCAATATAACAAATATAGTCATTATATTGCATTTAAATTTATTACAAATATATGAAAGGGCAAACCAAAGCTGAATCAGAAACACCAAAAGGATCTCAACAAACGAGAGAGAAAAAGGGAAAAGTGCATTGTAGTCTTCGTCAAAATTTCATGATCGTAACATAGCCTGCCACATCATATGTTTAGCAAAATGTGGTCAGATTTTGGTGCCCACCTAGCTAGCATTGCCCAAATAAGAAAGTCGGAAATAAATCAAGCAACCAGAAGGCAAGATAAATAGATTAGAAAGCTACAAGGTGAAAAAGTACCTGTGGTGGGTTTCTGCAATGCCCATGAGGTTTAGGTAATGACTGAATGCACGTGCCAACGCGAAAGCTTCTTCCAGGGTCATCTTCGATATCTCATTTGTCAATTGTTTCTCAAGCAACTGAGCAGTTTCCTCCATCCCAGCGTTCCTCATATTTACAGCACTCTAACGTGACAAAGTTGATTAAACATTAAGATATATATATATATATATATATATATATATATATAAGGCATATCACCACATTCGATCTATGAATGATAATGATACAATCCAAAACATCCATGCACATGGAATCGTGTCGGACACGTGGCAGACACGACACCACAGACACTCCAAAATACACTCGGAAACAGGTGCCGAATCTGTGTATCTCAATCGTGTCGGTACCTGTTAGTGCCGTGTCAAGACATGGCACCGCAAACATTCCAAAGTACACTCTATAACAAGTGAAATGACATCAAAGAAATCACAATGCATGTAGCCATTTGTTATGTAAAACAAGTCCAAATAAATCTAAATAAACCTTAAAAATAATAATAAAAGAAAACCCTAGAAAATGCGGAATGGCCAAAAGTAACATCAGAGTACACGACAAACATTCTAAGAACACTTGCGTGGAACTTAGTGATTAATAATAAAAGAACAAGTGACAGTATGTATGTGACATGACATCAAAATATTTCCCAATTAGGAAAGGAAAGGGAAGAAGGAGACCTGGGCGAGGATTCGCTTCCTCTCGACGTTCTCCATGAACTTGGGTCCCACCTCCCTCTGGAGGACGTCGTTGAGAAGGCTTCCGAGGAGACGACAGTCGTCCTCGAAGGCCTGGAACGAGATCTCCTCAGCAATGTCATCAGTAGTATCAGTCATTTCTTCCTTCCTTCCTTCCTTCACTAACAAGCAAAACAAATCAATGGAGGAGGAAGAAGAAGAAGAAGAAGAAGAAGTAGTGGTGTTTCTATTTCTATTTCTATTTCTATTTGGTGATGTTATTTATAATTTTCTTTTTCCATTTCCGAGAATTCATTATTCCCAAGTTTTACTGCGTCGTCCGTCAGGGAGGCATCGACACGTGTCCACTTATCGAGGATCTCCTTCCAGATGTTTCGGGTACGATTCGGAGGGGCCTGACTGCCCCTCAGGGGCCGTCCGATGGTGACAGCTGGAGAACGGACGGTGCGCATGAAAGAAGAGGCCCCACAGTATATTTTGTTTGGTTTGGATGTTTATTAAATTATGCAGTCCAAATTACTTTGGTGTAGATGTGTAATTTCACATGCCACAATATACATTTATTTGTTTATTTATTCACATTACACAATAGACTATTAAAATTTTATTATTATTTATATCTATTATTACTGCCTATTTTAATAATGTCCTGAGCTTTGTTTATAGTCCTATTACTTATTCTTATTCTTAATTTTATTTTATTTTATTATTAATTTAATTACTACTATTTTTATTATATTAATTTATACACAGAAAATATAAAAAAATATATCTGACGAGTCTTAACACTTAAGAACCAAATGAAATAGAAAAAAAAAAATACTAATTAAATTAATAATTAAGAAATATCATAATTAAAAATTAATAATGGAGGTAAATATAAACGATTTTTTTTATAATATTGCCATGGACTCCCGTTACCAATTTTTTAATTTTTTATCCGATTGTCCCCATCTTAAAAATATTATTTGTATATATTTCACTGAGATAACATCAAAGTCCAAGAATCTCAATAAAAAAATTCTGTAATATCTATAATTTTGCGACTACAATTTGATTGTCACATATTTGGGGGCATAAATCACAAGCAAGGGTTCACAAATAAGTCTTAGCTTTCAAAACTGTTCTTCTTGTTGCCAGCGAAAAAGAAGCTTGATTACTTTCACATTAAGACGATTGCAATGGAATTGGTGGACGTTATCAAAATAAATTAATTCCTCCTTGCAAATTGAAGTACGGAATCTACAGATCGCGGACATTAAACATCAAACCAACAAAATCATTTTTTTATCCCACATATATACATTGGGCTGCCAACTTTGCTGAATTATACCTGAGAACATATTTATCATAGAAATCACTTTGTATTTGTATCCTGGTCGTTCCAAGCGCTTTCCATAGTGTTTAACTTTTGAATATATATATATATATATATATATATATATATATATATATATATATATATATATATATATTTGTTATTGAAAGTTTTGGATATTGAAATAACAAATAAAAAAGTACAGAGAGATCATAAACAGAAAATCTAAGTACAATATTTTGATCTGGATAGTGACGATGGACAAAGATGTATGAACTGTAAGTACCTTTGTGGCGCTGCTTGGATATACGGGACAAGATGTATGAACTGTAAGTACCTTTGTGGGCTAGAGAAAAGAGCAAGAGTATTTCATCGTCTCCGTGGCATCGCCTTTGTGGCATTGACTCGGGGCATTTCATTTGGACCCTATCGTGAGCTTCGCTGCGTATACTCTGATGTGTGCTTGGTACACAAATTGGCTTCCGCTGTAACTTGGTTGTTTCGATGATAACTTTGGTGTTTAACAACATCGCCTTGTACGAGCGCAACTCCAGGCTCGTACGGCATCACGTCCCGATGAGAATGGTAGTCCCGCGGGAGAGCTGCAACGAGGCGATTTCACGTTCAGCGGGGACTAGCGAGCTTGCGGGAGATTGGGGCGTGACATTACCCGACCAGTTTATATGCAAGTTCACAATTCTCACGACACCGTGGAAATATTTGTGTATGAAATCTATTGCATTTGGCATTGGAAAATCAAGTGTGATTATTGCCCAATGTATCGCGTGTCGTGAATACGATATCTCGTGAAAAGCTCGTACTCGTGACTCGTCATTCTAGGGAGTCCTCATGTGTCCACGACTCGAGAACTTGAAGTAATTTAGTAATGACTAAACAAAATAAGAATTTCCTAGATCATAGAAAGGGAAGAATATTGCCTACCGGCTATCCCGATTTCTAAGAGCCCCATGCAACATGGAACAACCCTGCTAGGCAAGGGCTCCATGACTGACCAAGTTTACGCGTATTGTGGCACTTACAAGACAAGTTTATATACAAGTTTATGTTTATAAGACAAGTTTATGATTCACAAGTTTAAGTTTATGCTTATAAGTTCAATTTCTATTTATGACAAGTAACTAGTTATGTTGTTATGATATTGAATGTGCAATTAAGTTTACTCGACAATTTATGACTGCAGTGCAAGTGGTAGCAATATTTTTAAAACATGCATTTAGTAATTAAGGCATGTGACAACCCTAGCTAGTTAATCATAGCAAGCCGTAGAGTTGTTTGGCCGTGCAATGAATGTTGTTACTTTCAATTATAACTCGCTCTTCTAGTTTTATTTTTCTCTTTCGGCGCGTGGTGAGGGTGCTAAGTTCTGCTCGGGTGAAGGTCTGCAACTCCGGTCCTTGTTTGGTTTAAGGGTTGCGGTCCCGATCCATAGTAGTTCCTATGTCCTCTTACCGCTCGTCGCCTTATTTTAATTTTATCACTTGTTATCAATTCTATCATTATATTTTGAGACGAGTACATTGGTACCGTACAAGTCTCAATCCGTATTTATTTTATATGTCTCTTTTATGATGCATGATGTTATGTGTTCGGTCTTTCACCTTGAGCTCCTTTATGGTACTTGTTGCTTGGGGTTCTGACCCTACTAGCTTTGCATGGCCAGGTTACCCCAAAGAGAACCAGGATCCATCGTACTTCCAGCAAGATGGCTCGCACTCGTAGGACTGCGGTCGAAGCTTACGAGTGGGTTTTCTTCTTCTACCCCTCGTCTTGATTTTTTTATTTTGTGGTATTTAGCTAGGGGCTAAGTTAGCTCCCTTTTATTTTGTGACTATGGTAAACATTATGTATATATTAGACCATAACTGGTATATTTGATCATGTATTATTATACTCTGCTAGTGCAGCATTTTATATTCACTAACTTCATGGTCATATGTGACATATAGTTTGGGACGCCTCTTTACTTTCATGTATGATATATTCTTATATTTGTGTTGAATGATTGAGATACTAGGATTTGTCGGCCTTAGGACTGACGTCATAGCATGCTAGAGTTCGCACATATATCTTCTAGACAACCTTAACATATTACGACTTACTTCGGTATTCTGTAAGGTACGGTTGGCCATGTCAGTCCTCATATTTATCTAGTATTCTAGGAGCAGGGTATGACAGGCCTCCCTGCTCCGCGGTCGTTCCGGCCTCATAGAGTATACTATATGGCTTCTTGGTCGTTAGTTTGACCAGGCCGCATGTAGCTTATCTGCGGCTTGGTTATTTAGGCTGCATATGGCTTCTCTGCGGCTCATTTTGTTCGGATCGCATGTGGCTTCTCTGTATCTTGGTTGTTCCTTTGAGGGGACATGACCTTTATACGGCCTGCATATTTTTTATGCTTCTACATGACCCCCTTCAAAGTTTCCAAAATGGCAAGTTTGGAATACTTTGAAAGAAGCATATCCGAGCACTATTGGTCGCATATAGAGGACATACCGCAGATTCGTATGGCCGTATATTTATTTCTAGCAGTTTGTTCGCTCATTAATGAGGAGATTCAACTCTATCTTTGACTGGATGTCACGACCCGCACCCGGAAAATCGGGCATGAATCGTGGGTACGTCCAGCCTACGCCGCAGCATCGACGGTAGAATGCTGTCTAGGTCAACTATCTAGATAATAATCTCACACAAAAATCGGCCATGACCTCTCCAAAAGGAGGGCAACCACACAAACAATATATAAACCTGCCAAGATCTCAACTCCAAACGGAGGAGCAATATCATAAAGATAACCATAATATACTCAATCACGAATCTAAGCACGATAAGATAACACAGAGATCTAACAACTATAAAGTCTAACCAACAACAACTACTACAACAACCACAACATCAAATAATAATACAACAATATCCAAAATAATATACAAACAAGGTCTCAATCCAAAATCGGAGACAAATCCGGTGCTAAAGATAATAAAAATAACAACAAGGTCCTAGTGATCACGGCTACCAACCCGGAAATCACTCCTAAACTAGAGGGTCTCTGTCTGCACCATCGACAGGCTCAGGTCCATAAAACGTCAGACACCACTCCTCCGGATACTCTGAAAAATATGTCCAGTCAGGACTGGAGCAAGTACATCTCTAACAGCAGTTCCATTTAAATGATAAAAACTATAAAACAGTTATAGCAAGTAGCAAGAAGAGTGAAGCAAGTATGGAGCAAGAAATATATAAATCACTGGTGCATAAAGGTAAAGATGCAGGAATATCAGAAATACGATAGTAATAACTGTAAGATACAAGAATCTAAGCTAAGATCAAGTCCGTGCACATGAACGTGTAGTGAGTCCAGCATGAAAAACATGTAGTGAGTCAAGTCCAGAAACATGTAAGTAAGACAAGTCAAGAAATGCATGAGAGTCCAGACTATAAAGAATGAACTCGGTGTCTTTGAAATACTTGTTTCGACATGTAAACGGTTAGGGGTAAGTACGGCTCACCGCGCACTGGGTGCGCGGCTGCTATCATTCCAGATTAGACCAGAGGGAGTGATTCCTGATGATGCCAGATAGGAATGTTTACATGTCTACTCGAGTATTTCCCCGCACCGACTAATACAAGTGGATCCAAGACCCGACACGCAAATCAAGATGAGTCCAGCCTGTACATGAATGATGCCTGTAGTGATGCCTGTAGGTGATGCCAGTAGTGATTCCAGAATAGAGGCCAGAAATATGAAATATACGTGTCGCAAGTAAATGAATCCAGAAATACCAGTCAGTGTCCCGTGTTGTGCCAGAATAATCAGATGATACTATACTAGAAGCTGAATCATAATAATCATCAAATAATAAAAACTATCAGAGAATGTACTCGCCTGACGTCCTGAGCAACTGGCGATCCGAACTGGTGTCGCAAGGACCTAATGCGAAAAGCAAGGTTAAACAGGTTTCTAATGAGTTAAACAGACATAAAATAACTAAAAATAGGCTTCTAGGGTCGTTCTAGGTCAAACGGGTCAAACCGATAAAATCTGGGTCAAAAGTCAACTCTTGGTCCAAAAAGTCAATTCTGGGTCAAAACTAGGTCAAAAGTTGATTTTGGCGGTCAACCGAGTCAACTACGGTCAAGTCTGGGTCAAACTAGGGTGCTCCTGAAATTCTAGGTCAAACCGAGCTCATTAAGCTAGAAAACTCACAAACTCGCCTCCTTGAGATACCGGGATACCCTCGGTATCCGATACCTCAACCTACGCTATATACCCCGCCTATACCCTCTAAAACCTATGCTAGCACGCGTAAATATATACACATAAGCATATAAAAATCACCCAAATACAATTCCTAGGCTATTGCTCAAAAACCCCGCTCGAAACCCAATACCTTGGTTATCTTAAGGTATTGAAATACCTCGGTAGCTCAAGGTATTGAGGTTTCGCTCTAAAACCCCTCTAACTAGCTATCTAGCTACTAATTATGCACCTAGTTATTAATCTAGGCTAGGTAGTAGAGATATCTACCATATTTATATATATCTAAGTAGGTATCTACCTATATACATATGTATCCACACACATATACCCAAATACCCATTACCTTACCCATACACCTATATATATATATAACTATAGGCATATAGATATCTATATCCTAGATAGGTATATCTAAGTATCTAGCTATCTACCTATCTAGTATCCATCTATCTAAATACCTAGCTATCTATCTATTAATCTAGCCCTCTAACTATCTATTTATCTTATCTACCTATTTATCTATCCATAGATATAGGTATCTACCTATGCATCTACTTATCTATATATCTAATTATCTATTCTAGTAACTATCTACTTAGCTATCTATCTATAATACTAACTAATAGCTAACTATAATCTATCTATCTATCTTATCTATTCTAATCTAGCTAGCTATCTATTTACCTAGCCATTTAACTATCTAACTATCTAATAAGTTATCTTACCTATTTATCCATCCATCTACCTATCTATCTACCTATCAACATATATATATATCAATCTCCCTCACTAGCCCTCGCTACGCATGCTGGAGCTTGCTGCTGCTGCTGCACGTACTGCTACTGCTCTTGGCTGCTACTGCGCTTTGCTGCTGCTGCTGCAGCTCTTTGCTTCGCTTTGCTGCTGCTACTGCTCAAGGTACTGCTGCTGCTGCAGCTATTCCTGCTGCTGCTGTAGGCAGCAGCAGCTGCTGCCCTCTGGCAGTGGCTGAACCCCCCTCCAATCCACAACACACACACACCTACATATATATATATATATCACTCTCTCTATATATATATATATATACATACATAACCATATATATACCACTAGATACTTATATATATATACACACATATATATACATATATATATAACTCTATAGATATATATACACACTAACTTATATACATTCTAACACACACACACTCAAACACAAATCAACACACACACACATAATTATATATAAACACATATCTATATATACATACACACATATATCTATATATATATATATATATACACACACACACTCACACACTTAAACATATATATATATATATATATATCTATATATATCCTCACTCACACACACTCAACCTCACACACCCTCACACACACACTCTCACACACACTAGCACACACTCTCACAATCACACAACCTCACACACAAACCCTCATACATATATATAAAAATATATATACATATATACATAAACTCATATATATATACCTATAAACACTCACTCACACTCACACACACTCACCTACACACATACACTAGCACATAGATATAAATACACACACACACACACACACACATATATATATATATATATATATATATATATATATATATATATATACACAACACACATACATATAAATATATACATATATATATATATATAGACACATATACACTAACACAACACAACAACACACAAACCACACGCCCCACTCACACCCAACGACCCCGACACTCACCAACACCCTAAAATATATAAAATATAACTCGAAAACTCTAGGACACACTCTCCGATACTAACCCAATGCGCGCACAAGCCCGAAACGAGGAAACCAAGTCGAAATGGCCGTTCGGTCATTTCGACGAACACGTGGTGCGCGGCTCGGAAAATCTCCTGAAACGTACACCAAACGAACTCGAAATTGGCCCAAAATTTACCCACGCGCTCTAAACAATGTCTAGATCCTAGAAAATATGCTCCCACGTTGATTCTAGGTCCGTGGCGAAAACGCGCACGCACTTAGAATCGACGACAACGAAAAGCCCCAATTTCGCCCAAAACGTCCGTTTCTCCGCGACACGACTTCCCGTGTCCGAACGGAGACACGCACTCATCCTCTAGACATCCGACAACGTCTACCTAGGTCCTTCTAACCTAGGGCATCACCCAAAATTGGGCCAAATTCGGATTTCACCCGAAATTGACACAAAACCTAGTGTTAAAGTCTCTAAACTCACCCAAACTAGTTCCAACTTCCTCCCACGGGTAGCCTAAGGGTCTAGGAAGGTTCTAAACTATTAATTACACTATACAAAAATAATTAGGAAGGGGAAAGTTAGGTTTTACCTCTTGGGAGTTGGAATCCCAAGCCAAAATCTCCAAAATGCTCCAAATCCTCCAATCCAAGCTTCCAAGCTCCCAAATCTAGCTCCAACTCCAAATCTAGGCTCTACCCACCTAGGTTGGGGAAGAATGTAGGGTTAGGATTCAATTAAGAAGAAGATATGGAAAGAGGAAGGAAGAAAAATAAGAAAACTTACTTGTGAAGGAGAAAGGAAGAAGAAGAAGTAGTGGAGAAGAAGAAGAAGAAGTGAAGAAGAAGAAGTGAACCAAAAGGGGGGAGAGGGCTGCTGGTTCCACGGGTGGAATGGGGTTGGTAGGGGCCGACCAACACAAATAAATGGGGTTACAAGTTTTTAAATTCCCAAAACGCCCCTATTGACTTGGTTTCGGGTTCCGGGCTCCAAAAGCACTCAAACTAGCTCCAAATCTCTCCCACTAATCTTCTAAAAAATAAAATAAATATTTTTAAGCCCCAAAATAATCTCACAAGGGTGTGGGCTGGGTCGGACATGGGTCCACTAGGGTCTGACATGGGTTCAGGCTAGCCAAAATCCTAAAACAATCAATATAAAAATAATACAATCAATAATTAATTATAAATGCAATTAATTAAAAAATAATGCACAATTAACTAAATTAAAAATAAAAAAAAATATCCGGCTCTGGAAATGGGGTGGTGACAAGCCTATCCTCCTTAGAAAATTTTGTCCTCAAAATTTAAAGTCAATCACATTCCCTCTAGGTCAAACCCCCAACAATCACAGTCAAGAAATTCTACCTAAACAACATACAAGATCATGGTCCTACTGATCGTGTTATCACAGTCTCAATCAGGGTCACTACACTATCTACCACAGCACAAAGAAAAGTCTAACAGGTACTAATGAAGCACACCACAAGGAATGGAAAAGGACAGAAAGAAGAACAAAGAGACAGACCTGCTAACCCGACACCCGTAGCATCGGCCTCCTCGACCGTCAACGCATAAGTCCTGCCCTGCTGGGGTGTATCCCGCTGCTGGTGCGGGGCATGATGCTGTGCCACAGGTGGCCTAGCTCCAACTCTCTGATCCTGTGCTCCACCCAATGGAGGTGCAGTGGGGCAATCTCGCATCTGGTGAGCAGCGGATCCACAGAACAAACACACCTTCATCCTCCTCCTACAAACATCCCAAGTGTGTCCTGCCTTCCTGCAGTAGGCACAAGTGGGCACCCTCTGATCCTGACCCTGTTGTGCTGCCTTCTGCACATAGGGACGCTTAGCTGGTCCCGCACTACCACTCGCACTGCCTGAATCATCCCTGCCTCTCTTGGACTTGAGCTCCAAGTCATCCTCTGCTCTCTGAGCATCTCCAACTATCTGCTCGAAAGTCGCCTCGCGGTCGCTCCTGGTCAAAGACTTGACCGCCATAACCAAGCCCTTGCGAAACTTCCTCGCCTTTGCTGCCTCACTCAAGCCATCCACAAATCTGCCCAGACGGTAGAACTCCGCTGCGTACTCGTCCACCGTCATGCTCCCTTGGACGAGTGTCTCAAACTGGCTCTCCAAAGCACTGAGCGCCACATCTGGGAAAAACTTCTCCTTAAAAAGCCTCTTGAAATCCTCCCAAGTAAGCCCTGGCGCTGCAATCCTCGTATCAGTGCGATACCACGTCAAAGCGAGGTCGAACATCTGACTGCCCGCTGCCTCTATCTGCATGCTGTCCGGAATCTGTACCAGCCTGAAGATCCCCTCAATCTGCTCTATCCAGTCATCCATGTACAGGATCCCTTCTGTACCACAGAACTCCTTGGGCCGCATCCTCTGAAAGTCAATGATACTACCCGGCCTCGGATGCTGAATCTCATCTGCCTGTGGCTGAATCTGTGCCACCCTATCCACTGCTGTCATGGCCACCTGGTGGGCGTTCTCAATGCCCAATCTCATCACATCTACCTGACGGTGCTGCGCATCCATCATCTCCCTGAAGAACGCAAACAACTGTGCGGCATCTACTGGAGCAGGAAGTGGTGGAGGAACCACCGGAACGACTGGGGTAGTCCTTAGATCGACAGGTGAAGGAGGATCCCCGAGAGAAGCAGATACTCCCTCAACCGCAGGAGTGGTGAGTGGAGCGGTAGCAGCTGCCTGAATACGAGCTGGACGAGAGGTAGCAGACCTCTCCGAGGTAACTGCTGGAACGGTACGATGGGATCGTGTCTTCGGAGGCATCCTGAACACAGATCAAAAGAAGTCAATACGATGCAAGATACGATATCATCAAAGAAGGACAGTAATATTTCAAAAGAAATAATTTCAGAATAATTTGATTGGAATTGTTCCTAGTTGTGATTGAGTACACTCTCATCCTAGATCCTAGATCCTATAGCAGGCTCGCAGCAGTACAACTAAGTTGTTGTACCACCACGATATCGTAGTAATTGCGAATCGAGACCTGCATGGGGCCGCCACAAAAAAATGTGTCACGACCCGCACCCAAAAAATCGGGCATGAGTCGTGGGTACGTCCAGCCTACGCCGCAGCATCGGCGGTAGAATGCTGTCTAGGTCAACTATCTAGATAATAATCTCACACAAAAATCGGCCATGACCTCTCCAAAAGGAGGGCAACCACACAAACAATATATAAACCTGCCAAGATCTCAACTCCAAACGGAGGAGCAATATCATAAAGATAACCACAATATACTCAATCACGAATCTAAGCACGATAAGATAACAAAGAGATCTAACAACTATAAAGTCTAACCAACAACAACTACTACAACAACCACAACATCAAATAATAATACAACAATATCCAAAATAATATACAAACAAGGTCTCAATCCAAAACCGGAGACAAATCTGGTGTTAAAGCTAATAAAAACAACAACAAGGTCCTAGTGATCCCGGCTACCAACCCGGAAATCACTCCTAAACTAGAGAGTCTCTGTCTGCACCATCGACAGGCTCAGGTCCATAAAACGTCGGACACCACTCCTCCGGATACTCTGAAAAATATGTCCAGTCAGGACTGGAGCAAGTACATCTCTAACAGCAGTTCCATTTAAATGATAAAAACTATAAAACAGTTATAGCAAGTAGCAAGAAGAGTGAAGCAAGTATGGAGCAAGAAATATATAAATCACTGGTGCATAAAGGTAAAGATGCAGGAATATCAGAAACACGATAGTAATAACTGTAAGATACAAGAATCTAAGCTAAGATCAAGTCCGTGCACATGAACGTGTAGTGAGTCCAGCATGAAAAACATGTAGTGAGTCAAGTCCAGAAATATGTAAGTGAGACAAGTCAAGAAATGCATGAGAGTCCAGACTATAAAGAATGAACTCGGTGTCTTTGAAATACTTGTTTCGACATGTAAACGGTTAGGGGTAAGTACGGCTCACCGCGCACTGGGTGCGCGGCTGCTATCATTCCAGATTAGACCAGAGGGAGTGATTCCTGATGATGCCAGATAGGAATGTTTACATGTCTACTCGAGTATTTCTCCGCCCCGACTAATACAAGTGGATCCAAGACTCGACACGCAAATCAAGATGAGTCCAGCTTGTACATGAATGATGCCTGTAGTGATGCCTGTAGGTGATGCCAGTAGTGATTCCAGAATAGAGGCCAAAAACATGAAATGTACGTGTCACAAGTAAATGAATCCAGAAATACCAGTCAGTGTCCCGTGTTGTGCCAGAATAATCAGATAATACTATACTAGAAGCTGAATCATAATAATCATCAAATAATAAAAACTATCAAAGAATGTACTCGCCTGACGTCCTGAGCAACTAGCGATCCGAACTGGTATCGCAAGGACCTAATGCAAAAAGCAAGGTTAAACAGTTTTCTAATGAGTTAAACAGACATAAAATAACTAAAAATAGGCTTCCAGGGTCGTTCTAGGTCAAACGGGTCAAACCGATAAAACCTGGGTCAAAAGTCAACTCTGTATCCAAAAAGTCAACTCTTGGTCAAAACTAGGTCAAAAGTTGATTTTGGCGGTCAACCGAGTCAACTACGGTCAAGTCTGGGTCAAACTAGGGTGCTCCTGAAATTCTAGGTCAAACCGAGCTCATTAAGCTAGAAAACTCACAAACTCGCCTCCTTGAGATACCGGGATACCCTCGGTATCCGATACCTCAACCTACGCTATATACCCCGCCTATACCCTCTAAAACCTATGCTAGCAAGCGTAAATATATACACATAAGCATATAAAAATCACTCAAATACAATTCCTAGGCTATTGCTCAAAAACCCCGCTAGAAACCCAATACCTTGGTTATCTTAAGGTATTGAAATACCTCGGTAGCTCAAGGTATTGAGGTTTCGCTCTAAAACCCCTCTAACTAGCTATCTAGCTACTAATTATGCACCTAGTTATTAATCTAGGCTAGGTAGTAGAGATATCTACCATATTTATATATATCTAAGTAGGTATCTACCTATATACATATGTATCCACACACATATACCCAAATACCCATTACCTTACCCATACACCTATATATATATATATAACTATAGGCATATAGATATCTATATCCTAGATAGGTATATCTAAGTATCTAGCTATCTACCTATCTAGTATCCATCTATCTAAATACCTAGCTATCTATCTATTAATCTAGCCCTCTAACTATCTATTTATCTTATCTACCTATTTATCTATCCATAGATATAGGTATCTACCTATGCATCTACTTATCTATATATCTAATTATCTATTCTAGTAACTATCTACTTAGCTATCTATCTATAATACTAACTAATAGCTAACTATAATCTATCTATCTATCTTATCTATTCTAATCTAGCTAGCTATCTATTTACCTAGCCATTTAACTATCTAACTATCTAATAAGTTATCTTACCTATTTATCCATCCATCTACCTATCTATCTACCTATCAACATATATATATCAATCTCCCTCACTAGCCCTCGCTACGCATGCTGGAGCTTGCTGCTGCTGCTGCTGCTGCTGCTGCTGCACGTACTGCTACTGCTCTTGGCTGCTACTGCGCTTTGCTGCTGCTGCTGCAGCTCTTTGCTTCGCTTTGCTGCTGCTACTGCTCAAGGTACTGCTGCTGCTGCAGCTATTCCTGCTGCTGCTGTAGGCAGCAGTAGCTGCTGCCCTCTGGCAGTGGCTGAACCCCCCTCCAATCCACAACACACACACACCTACATATATATATATCACTATCTCTCTCTATATATATACATACATAACCATATATATACCACTAGATACCTATATATATATACACACATATATATACATATATATATAACTCTATAGATATATATACACACTAACTTATATACATTCTAACACACACACACTCAAACACAAATCAACACACACACACATAATTATATACAAACACATATCTATATATACATACACACATATATCTATATATATATATACACACACACATACTCACACACTTAAACATATATATATATATATCTATATATATCCTCACTCACACAGACTCAACCTCACACACCCTCACACACACACTCTCACACACACTAGCACACACTCTCACAATCACACAACCTCACACACAAACCCTCATACATATATATATATAAATATATATACATATATACATAAACTCATATATATATACCTATAAACACTCACTCACACTCACACACACTCACCTACACACTCACACAAGCACTCACTCACACACACTCACCTACACACATACACTAGCACATAGATATAAATACACACACATATATATATATATATATATACACAACACACATACATATAAATATATACATATATATATATATATAGACACATATACACTAACACAACACAACACACAACAACATACAAACCACACGCCCCACTCACGTCCAACGACCCCGACACTCACCAACACCCTAAAATATATAAAATATAACTCGAAAACTGTAGCACACACTCCCCGATACTAATCCAGCGCGCGCACAAGCCCGAAACGAGGAAACCAAGTCGAAATGGCCGTTCGGTTATTTCGACGAACACGTGGTGCGCGGCTCAAAAAATCTCCTGAAACGCACACCAAACGAACTCGGAATTGGCCCAAAATTTACCCACGTGCTCTAAACGATGTCTAGATCCTAGAAAATGCACTCCTGCGTCGATTCTAGATCCGTGGCGGAAACGCGCACGCACTTAGAATCGGCGACGACGAAAAGCCCCAATTTCGCCCGAAACGCCCGTTTCTCCGCGACATGACTTCCCGTGTCCGAACGGAGACACGCACTCACCCTCTAGACATCCGACAACGTTTATCTAGGTCCTTCTAACCTAGGGCATCATCCAAAATTGGGCCAAATTCGGATTTCACCCGAAATTGACACAAAACCTTGTGTTAAAGTCTCTAAACTCACCCAAACTAGTTCCAACTTCCTCCCACGGGTAGCCTAAGGGTCTAGGAAGGTTCTAAACTATTAATTACACTATACAAAAATAATTAGGAAGGGGAAAGTTAGATTTTACCTATTGGGAGTTGGAATCCCAAGCCAAAATCTTCAAAATACTCAAAATCCTCCAATCCAAGCTTCCAAGCTCCCAAATCTTGCTCCAACTCCAAATCTAGGCTCTACCCACCTAGGTTGGGGAAGAATGTAGGGTTAGGGTTCAATTAAGAAGAAGAAATGGAAAGAGGAAGGAAGAAAAATAAGAAAACTTACTTGTGAAGGAGAAAGGAAGAAGAAGAAGTAGTGGAGAAGAAGAAGAAGAAGAAGTGAACCAAAAGGGGGGAGAGGGCTGCTGGTTCCACGGGTGGAATGGGGTTGGTAGGGGCCGGCCAACACAAATAAATGGGGTTACAAGTTTCTAAATTCCCAAAATGCCCCTATTGACTTGGTTTCGGGTTCCGGGCTCCAAAAG
This sequence comes from Iris macrosiphon, assembly GCA_036927795.1. NCBI lineage: Eukaryota > Viridiplantae > Streptophyta > Magnoliopsida > Asparagales > Iridaceae > Iris > Iris macrosiphon. Next base: position 308,689,374 of record JAYESA010000005.1, read on the forward strand.
CACTCAAACTAGCTCCAAATCTCTCCCACTAATCTTCTAAAAAATAAAATAAATATTTTTAAGTCCCAAAATAATCTCACAAGGGTATGGGCTGGGTCGGACATGGGTCCACTAGGGTCTGACATGGGTCCAGGCTAGCCAAAATCCTAAAACAATCAATATAAAAATAATAAAATCAATAATTAATTATAAATACAATTAATTAAAAAATAATGCACAATTAACTAAATTAAAAATAAAAAAATACCCAGCTCTGGAAATGGGGTGGTGACACTGGATCTCTTGGAATTTTATGCCGTCTCCTGACATGTGGTTTTGAGAAGTCAATTTTCTAGGAGATTAAAGAGGATCACGTGGATCAAGCGTCAGGTTCATCCCATTAATGTTAGGTTCGTTGCCTCGATTCCTTCACGCAATTTTGGGGCCTATAAATAGGCAGTCAGGGGAGAGAGAAAGAACTTTTATCTCTTTTTGCTTTCTTTCTCATTTTCCTACAAAGGATGCCGCAGGCTGCCTTCCTTCTCGCCGAGGAGTTTGTCAGGGACGACCTTGACCCATGGCCCCTTGACTTTGCTGTTTTGCCTGGATGTTGGGGAGTACCCTGCTTTTCGTGTTGTGCTGCCAAGGACACAGAGACACTAGTATACAGTCTTGCTGTGTGGATGAGAAATCATCTAGAACACGCATATACTCTTTATACAGCCTTGCCGCATGGATGAGAGATCATCACGAACATATGCGGGCTTTCCTTATTAGTCTGTCGTATGGATGGGCAACCATCATGCATCAGCTAAGATCCTGTCGCATAGAGAAAGGCTCGACCTGGATATGCTACAACCATGACTCTGTAGCATGGATGAAGGCTCGATCCGGACATGCGACCACCATGGCTCTACCGTATGGATGGAAGATTGACCCGACATGTGACCAATGTGGCTCTGCCGTATGAAAGATACCTCATGTGTCGACTAAATTTTGCTGCATGGTTTTTATATTTTCTTTGTTTACTAACGCCATGTGTTCTCCTTGTACAGGCTTTGTTCTCTCTGGTGTGGCTCATGATTGAGCATGGAAGGATATCATAATACCCATTGTTTGGGGTAAAGACCATCTTTATACGGCGATTCGCCAAGAACTGATCCAGGAGACGAGGACAGTTCTACAAGAACTGATCCAGGAGACAAAGATGATCATCCTGCATCACGTGCTGAGCCGTCCTTGTTCGTACAACGTGCTAGTTGTGTTTTTCCCCTTTATGCGGCTTATTATCGGCTAGGGGCCTGCGGTATCGATGACAGGATTTGGATTAATTGTCATTTCTGTCATCGATTTTTCGCGTGGTTGAAGAGCTCTTGCTCATACTCCTCCCTTGCTATCCATCAGTATGGATTTTTTCTATATACTGAGGTTTGCACTGTGGAGGGTGTTTGATAATAAACGAAAGAAATGAAAATATGTTTATACGAAACCCTTTCTTTGGTTTACAAATAAGAAAAAGAAGTACAATTAATCCTACACGAGGATGTTAAGTACAAAAATTTGATTCTAGGGAAATATTGCTATAGGAGTCTGATATGCGGTCGATCACTTTGTCCTTTGGACCACACGATGACGAAGAAGTGTTGTAGAAGACGAAAAAGAAGCTTCAAAGATTGCAGAAGAGGCTGAACTCTCGTTGCCAAAGCTCTCTATAGGTGCTTTCTTGACCTTGACCTCTGTTCTCCTCCACCTTTGTGCCATCTCTCTTTTTTTCGACCTTGGACCTCCGTGGTCGGAGGTCTCTATTTATAGGGTTCAGATACAGTCGGCGTAGAAACCGAACAACGGAGAGAGCTGCACCTTTTACGCGGCGGTTATAATAACTGCTACCCACGTATGAATGATCTTCTGAATCGGCGTGTGACGCGTGTCCCATTATGAGGTAATGCGTATAACTGATCGTCGAAGATCACGGCATGCAAGCCACGTAGATAACTGTCCCTTGTGTAGAGATGGTTGGCATAAAAGCCAAATAACTGTCTCATAGGCGTAAAAGCCAAATAGCTGTTCTGTAGGCGTAAAAGCCAAATAGCTGTTATGTTGGCGTAGAAGCCAAATAGGCGTAGAAGCCGAGTAGGCATAGAAGCCAAGTAGGCGTAGAAGCCGAGTAGGCGTAAAAGCCTGATGCTTTGCAAATATAGCCTGAGTTGGCGTATTCCGAGGAGATAGCATACGGCGTACTCCTATAGTTGAAAATAGCCAGGTCGGCATATTTCAAGGAGATAGCATACGACGTACTCCTATAGCTGAAAGTAGCCTGATGGCGTAATATGCAGAGGTGGTGATGTGAACATATTAGCCATAATTATAGCTCACCTAGTCGTTAAAAGTAGAACCAAATCTCGTGTATTAAATACAGAGATCTGCCCCTATCACGCGCATTAACTGCAGAGACGTGCCTCGAGTTCTGTACGAAGAGCAGCTTTTGATGTGGCGGTTCGTTTTGTCTCATCTTGAGCGTAAAAGCTCATGCCTGCCTGTGTAAAACTAGGCAGCGTATTCCTTGAATGCGTAAACAACGTCTTATATCAAGGGTTATGTTACTAGATGATAGTCTGGGACTCTGTGCTGAGTCATCATTACAGCCGTCTACTCGATCACCGTGCAGTACTCTTTGTCAGGAGTCAGGTTCACTGCATGATCTGACAGGTTCATTCGAGGAATACGAAGAGTTCCTCGTACAACTTCCCGCTGCATTAAAAGCAGATAGGTTTTACGCCAAAGTGGTGATGTAACAACCTTTTTACGCTGAAGCAGTCTGGAAATACTGTATTATGCAGGTTATTCTGGAGCTATATTTTACGCTGAATAGCGTTGAAGCTCTGTTGTTCGCCAATGGCTCTGAAGTCATGCCTTACGCCACCCAGTGCTGGAGCTCTGTTTATGCGGCTTCCTGCATGTTGAGAGTTTTACGCGTATAATTCCTCAGCATATTTTTCATTCTTCTACAAGACCCCCTTCAAAGTTTTTAATTTCCTCGTAATTTGAAATACTTTGAATGAAGCATGAAACGGTCAAATTTGACTCGTTCCGAGAAGCTGATTTCTCGGCAAATATTTAGAAATTTGTTGGGATTTGGTATGATCTCCTCTGCCTATATAAAGGCGACTGAGTTAACCTGTTTTTCCCACACTTCCATCACCACACAGAGATGGTTGCCGAGCTTCGTCGGGTCAACTTGAGGAAGAAGAAGATCATGTTCTTCCAGCATGTAAGGAGTCATAAAAAGAGGCATCTTCGAGCAAATATCCTCTGCAACGATGGATCATGGAAGGATATCATAGCTTCCTTTGCTCGGGATGATCAGCAATTTCATATGGCGATTCGTCCAGGAGAGAGGAAGGGTCTCATTTGGCCACACAGCTTGCAAGCTGTATTTTCTCCCATCATGGTGCTGGACGAAGGCAGACAGCTTGGCCTTGTCTTCCAGTATTGAGTTGGGTCTGAACCCCCAACACAATCCCTAGGGCATGCCTGGAGGATGGCTTGAATAATTTATACAAGCCCAGTTTTGTATCCTCCCGCCATTCACCATTTTCTTGTTCATTGGCCGCAGAAGCCGATGAAGTGCCATAGAAGACGGAAAAAGATCTCCACCAATATGATAACCTGGCAGAATAGATTCTCTGTGTGAACTTAAATGAGAAACCCTTTGTAGAAAAAGGATTTCCATCATATGTAATCATGAAGATAAAAAACCCTTTGTAGACTGGATTTTCATCATATGTAATCATAATTAATAAAATTATCTTCTTTTACGCATCTGATGATTTGCCATATTTGCTGTGAGGAAGTCTGAATGTGTGCAGCTTCAGTACGTCTGAATAATTTTATGCCGACTCTGATAAAAGAATATCTGATCTCGTCTTGTCTTTTACGCGTAACAGAAGACGCGTAGAAAGCTGCTTAGCATTTAAGTCGAATATCTGAACTGTCATGCTATTTTGAACGATGAGTCGCGTAGTATTTCTGAACTGTCAATTCTCAGATGCGAAGAATTCTTGTTCAGACTATCATCTTTAAGAATAATTTCCCGAAAATCCCTTGAAATAGGGCAAGAAATGGCCGTCAAAATAGGCCATACTCGAACTTTTGAGAAAGGATTCTGACTGAACTTTGGATGAACTTCCAATCGACCCAAGAAGAAGAGTTATCTTCAATACTGAACTCTGCATGTTTTGAGTGCTTGGAATATTTTGTGGCCGAGCGTAGAATCGTAGATTTGTAGCTTCTGAGCGTAAAAAGCTTCTGAACGTGAAATCATAGATTTGTAGCCTCTGAGCGTAAAGTCGTAGGTTTGTAGCCTCTTGAGCGTAAAAGCTCGTGAGCGTAAAAGCATCTGGGCATAAAATTGTAGACTTGTAGCCTCTGAGCGTAAAACTGTAGGTTTGTAGCCTCTCGAGCGTAAAAGCTGCTGAGCATTAAAGCATCCGGACGTAAAATCATAGATTTATAGCCTTTGAGCGTAAAACCGTAGATTTGTAGCCTCTGAGCGTAAGAGCTCCTGAGCGTAAAATCATAGATCTGCTCTGCGCATAAATTCTGGATCCACTGACTGTCCGTCTTCTTCTTTCAAATGATAGGCTGACGTGGTCCCCAAATCATAACCGAATATTAAATATCAGATTTGGTTAGGAATTCGAAGAGTTATATGAACTCTATAAATAGCCCAAGGTCCTGAGAGAGAAAACTTTTATCTGTCTTCACAAAACCCTTAGCTTTTCAAGAACCCTTCTTCTTCGTTTCTTCTTTGAGAACTCAGAATCGCCATGGCCCCTAAAAAAGCTTCTACTGCTAAGGGAAAGAAGGTTTCTTCCTCTTCTCGATCCTCTGCTCAAGTGCGAGCAACTCCGGTTGGACTGAATGAGCCTCGATCGGAACGCAGCGTCCCTCCGTCGAGCCGTGCTCCGGATGTCATAGGTAAAAAGGACTTCGAGGGAGAATAGAAGACTTTTCGCACATATTGTACGTATATGTGAATTAATATGCCCATATTTCTAATGTGAGCGTAAAACCATATTTTCACAGTCTGGCGTAAAAAAGCTCAGGCAGTCAAAATTTGGCGTATATTACAAACTTTGAGTTTTACACGCTGGATGAAAATTTTGGCGTAAAAACTCAAATTTTGGCAGTCTGGCATAAAAGCGCAAACTTTTAAGTTTTGGTGTATACTGCCAACCTTGAATTTTATGCCTGGAAAATAGGTTCCGGCATAAAAGCTCAAGTTTTTGTAGTCTTGGCGTAAAGCACAGACTGATAATCTTTTGAGCAAACTGTAAGAGTGTAGTATAGAAACTGACTTATTCTCTTACGTTTTTGTATTGGACTTGCAGATCCCTCTGTTGGCTGAGGTGATGGGCTCCGCTGCCGGGATGCTGAACTCGAATTATCTGGAGGATTTATCGCATGTGACATTCCCCATTTCTGGAGCCAATTACCCTGAAGAGAGGGGAACCCTGATATCGTCCCAAGGAGAGCGCATGCTGCTGAGTATGATCAGTGGGGAGCCCCTGACATACATAGACGGGACGGAGTATAAGAAGCCAGGCTTCTTGTTCGAGGACGTTATCGACAAACAGTCCTAGACCAAACCCAAGAAGGAGGACTGGGTATTCACTGCTGAGGGCACGGTCATGTATTTGCCGAAGATGCCCAGGGATTACCCCATCCCGGCCTTCTTTCATGCCACACATCCTAGGAAGATGGTGTGGGTGCTGACTCCCGATCTTCATGGCCGACCGGGGAAAATCTTATACAGTAAGGAATACTACGGGGGGGGGGGGGGGCTATATGAGTCATCCCTCGGGCCCTGTTATGCCCTTTAGGGGATTACAGTCGTGTAGTGTCCCGAGCGAGGATACGTCGCTGATCCAGCCGGTTCAGATGTCGACCTTCTGCAACGACTTTATGGGGCAGGGAGGAATGTACCCCAGGGTCAACCCTCGGACCAATGGATGGCTTAGCCCGGAGAATCTTCGATGGGCCAGTTTGACTGCATGGGCCCTGAAATACTTCCAGGTAGAGCTGGAAAGTATTGGCTTGTTCGCGGCCGTAAGTGCCACAAGTGTTGGGTTGTCTGTCAACCCTAACTTGTTCTTAGCCCTGATGGAGCGATACAACTCGCTCACTGGGACTTTTGCCATTCTGCTGGGGGAGTTGGGCTTAGCCCTTCATGAGATGGCAGAGATTTCAAGGCTGTCAATGGGGAACATTCCTTATGAAGAGTGCGTCCCTACAAACAGGGAGTTGAGGGATACAAACCCTCGGGCGGTGGCAGTATCTCAGGAGCTGATGAGCCACTACCTTGTTTGCGCCACTTTCTACAAGGAGCTGTCTGATTTGGCTCACATCAACAAGTGGGCAACATACCTCTTCTTCCACCAGGCCAGAAATGCTAAGCCGGACAAGGTGGTAGTTAGCCAAGATAGGCCTTTGAACCTCCTGAGCATGCTCAATGCTGACATGGTCGACGACCTCATCGAAGATACAGGAGCTCCGGATCATATTTTTGACGAGGAGATAGAGGGTTATCCTGCCGGCACAAAAGCCTTCAGTTATATGAGGCATTGTCGGAAGCCTCTGTCGAAGGAAGCTCAATTGGCTGGCTTTCTCTCCGTCTGGCTACGCCGTTGGGTAGTGCCGGGTATCGCGTCTGCCGATCGCATCCATCGCAACACCTTATGGCCTGTAATGCGTTTAGTGTTCGGAGCAAGACTGGGCCTGCTTCTTGCTATGGTATGTAGAATACAAGCAGGCCTGAGGGCGCTCACTGATGGGCTGCTAGCTGATGATACGCAGCGCGAAAGCTTTCCAAGGATGGAATTACCATTCCTATACTTGATGGGATGGTTAATTCTTCACAATGCCCGGTGATGTCTCCCGGTTACGCCAGCAGTTCAGAAAATAATTTCTTGCTGAATTACAAGAATTTCTCTTGGAACGTGGCGACCGTCACAGATTGCCGGCGGGCGTTAAACATAGCCCACAGCTGGAAGATCTTCTTGATCGTTCCCCCTGTTCACATCAATCAACAGGGGAGAAAACTCAAGGATGAAGGTCAGGGGAGAACCATTCTTTCTTCTGAAGCCTTCTATTGGTTGGTCTGCATTAGACCTTCCCACTTGCTATACAGGAGTGATGATCATTGCTTCTTGGAGCCTTATCTGCCCAGTCGATTCGCCAGGCAGTTCGGGTATGACCAATTGCATGTGGAAAATGCCATTACCAGCTTCAAGTCCAGAGGTGGACTTATTGATGGAGCCAGAGGGTGGCGGTACTTCATCGCGGGCTGCACTGGTACAACATTTGCGGTGCCCGCGACTTCTCTTTCCATGGAGCTGCGCATGCTTCACTCGTACGCGCAGTTCTATGCATCCATCAATACCTTCCATCGCGATTTTGATATGCATAAAAGTTTTAGAATGCCCTCTCATAGGTCTACTGGAAGGGAGGATGTTCCGTCTACTTTCTCGGATGAGAATGAAGACACCACCGGGACAGACGAATTCTTGACAACAATACCGAGAGGCGTACTAGCTCCGACTGCAGAGGCTCTCGTTATCCCCCATAAAAGGAAGTCTTCTACTCCGAAAGAACCTTCTCCCCGCAAGAAGAGGATTGCCAGAGGTCCGAAAAGGGCTTCTATCAGGGAGGCTTCTAGGTGTGAGCCTGTTTTTTCCCCAGTTGGGGATAATTTACTGATTAGAGGTCCTTCGCCTTTTAGAGAGGGAACCTCCACAGTTTCGGCTGGCAGTGCCAGAGATTCTTTGCTCGAGATCGCTGTTGCTACTACTGCTTCAGGTAGTGCTACGAGATCGCCTCCGAGGCCGAGCAAAATAAGATTGCATATACCTTTATCCAGACCAATAATGGGGGTAACCCCTACTTCGTCTGTAAGTATATCCAGCGAGATTCCACCCGATGAGCCTTGATTGGATCTTGGTGAAGACTGGAAAGATTACCCGCCAATATCAGTTGGTGCACCCCCTTCTCCAGGTATGATAGCTCGCTTAGCCTCATTAAGAACTGATTTAGCTGTACTGACGGCGGACGCGACATATATACCATCGGCCATGGGTAAATATCGTCTTTTATGCCTCTTTTAGGAAAATTAACATCAAATTGATATTAACTTTCTCTTGTCTTCTTTTCAGGGGAAGACATCTTAGGGGAAGGCGGAGTCGACACCACTTCTGACCTTGTTGTGGACCCTGCTAATGAACCGGCGGTGTTCGACGTCGACGAAGCAGGTTTTGAAGCTGCCGATCTTCCATCCGCAACATTCTCGGGTGTCGTCCCAATAGTAGCAGTTCAATCAATATCAGAGGAGGATGAGCCTATCGTCTCGACTGTGCCTCCTTCGTCAAGCATGCCAGTAACTTCAACTATTGTTGGCATCTCCTCTTTCGTCGTGCCATCTACTAAAGCGACAATTATGGCAACATCCTTTGTCAACGTTCCACAAAGGGGTTTTACTGACATCGCGGATACTCCCAGCGTCCATTCGCACTTTACCATGCTAGTTGAACAGTATACTAGAATATTCTATGTCACTTTAAAATCGTTGATATCCATGGTGCTGGAGAATAATCTGGGCTTTAATGCTCTGAAGATGTCCTCCAATCCTACCATACCGTAGATTAGAAACTTCGATGACGCTGAAAGGGCTAATGCGTTAGAGCAAATAGTTAATGGTTTAGAACAACCCATTAACGAATATTTGCAGCTATCCCGAGGCAGCATCGATGATCTGGTTTAGGCCGAGTACGACTCTTTGACTGCAAAACTTACTCAGCAGATAGAATTGCTAAACAAATCTATCCAAGGACAGCAACAAGAGATGGATAAAGAGCGAGCAGTCTTGGAGGAGGTTATTCCTCAGTTAACTCTGTACCAGGCTGAACGTGAGGCAAATAAAGCAACGGCTCAAGAATTAGAAGCTGAACTCGCTCAGGCAAGAGAGAGGCTTCTTACGACGTCGGCAGTTCATGGCGTGTTTGAGGGCCAAATGAAGAGAGCTCAGCAGAACTTGGCCCATGCGGGTGCCATCCGCGCAGGTTATGTTGAGTCTTTGTCCAGACTATCTTCACTGAACAACGATGAGGCACGGCTGGAACGAGCTCGTAATAACATCTTGGACTCCAGGAATGAGAGGATGACCGCTCTGGCACAACAGCTTCGTGATTTGACTGCTCCTCCCAATGATGTACTTTTTGCTTCTTTTTATAACTTGCTCTTTCTGGAGATAATAAAGAGACTTTATCTAACTTTGGTGGACCCGTCATTTTTGAATATAAAATGACAGGCTAGGGTGAAAGTGATATCAGAGGTATCATTAACATGACATACTTTCGTTAAGGTTTTGCTGAATGTAAATCTATGCAGAGTTAACATAAACTTGATAGAATATAATCCAACTAAATTTGTATACTAAACACTATCAGAGGTAATATGAACATGATAGGTTTACAAATTAAGGATATCTATTCGGAGGTCACATGAACCTGATAGAATATGATCCAGCTAACCTTTGTATGTGGTATTGTCAGAATAAGATCTTCACCATACTCCATTTAAACAAGGGAGATTAAGCATAGTACTTCTTCAGGAATTTGCCGTTGATATGAGCCATTACCAATTTCTATTAGGCTTGGCTAAGATGAAAGCATCATTTGCAATTATATAAAGGCCTTTCTATTTTTTTATAATTATTTGTGTGCACTTCGGATGTTGTACTAGAGGTAGTATGGACGTAGTACAATACCGTGTTTGTCGAGGACATCCCACTGGGGGATTTTTGGTGGACCTATTATTTGTTGCGCACTTTGAGTGCAAATAATAAGTTAGGAATAAGCCCAATCACAAATATGAACGTGATAGGTTTTGGGGATAGTAAGGATATCCTGCCGGGAGATTTTTGTGGACCTATTACCTTTTTGCGCACGCTAGTGCAAATAATAGGTTTGAGACAAGTCCTAGCGGAACTTGTAAAATATGACTCTGTGGGGATGAGCAGAGACTGATTCTTTCTTCGCTGGGGAAACTGAGGATAGTTCAGAGGTAATATGGACATGAACCATTCATTTTTATTGGACCTATTACTTCTTGCGCACAAGAGTACAAGTAATAAGTTTAAGACAAACCCTGCCAGAGATAATATGGACATGGCAATTTTTGTGGACTTAACACCACTGGCGTACTTAGGGTTTAAGTACGGGTGCTAAGTTGAGATGACAACCGATATCAGAGGTAGTATGGACATGATAATCGATAGCCAAAAACTCGGAAAGTTTATTCAGAGGTAATATGAACATGAAAAACTTTTGAGTTGTGACTCCATTGGGGATGGAGGTATATAGCTGCTCAGAGGTAATATGGACATGGCAGACTTAGCTGGAGAAAATTTGTGATAGCAGTTCAGAGGTAATATGGACATGAACAGTTGTCAGGAAAATTTCTTGAGAATGTGGTCTATCTGATCATGAAGACAGATCGAGATATTATTCCGCTGAAAGATTGATGGGACGACAGCTCAGAGGTAGTATAAACATAGCTAGCGTCTAGCGAGATTGGTTGTGAATAGTCACTGAGGGAGTGTGCGAGTAGACCTAAAGGTTGCTTCGCTGGAGAAATTTTGAGGATCCATCATCCATTGCGTATCCGAGACTCTTGGACACGGACGATGGCTTTTTATAAGAATTTGTAGCGAAGGCAAAAATGTCGCAAATAGGCACTCGCTGGGGATGAAAAACCAAGAGTTGATTAATTCATCTGGGTTGTGGTCTTATTACCTATGACGTACCTTAAGTACAGGTAATAAGCTGAAATGACTAGCACTACCAAGGGTTATGCAAACGTGATAGTAGAAAGTCGAAGAGAAGAACTTTACTCAGAGGTAATATGGCCGTGGTAAGTTCTGAAAATATCTTACTCAGAGGTAATGTGGACATGGTAAGATAGTTCTTTGTGGTGATAAAGGAAAACACGACAGAGGTAATATGACTATTTTTATGGTGATAGATTTTACCCTGCCGGAGAAAGTGGCGAGACGTAGTTCAGAGGTAATATTGACATGAACTAATCGATAGCCACAAGCTGGAAGGTTTTGCTCAGAGGTCACTTGAACGTGGCAAAATTCAGCTGAGGAAAAAGAAATATTTGGATAACAGTTCATAGGTAATATGGACATGAACCGATGTCCAAAAAATTCACTGAAGAGTGATTTGCTGAGCGGGGATAGACCTGAAGGTTGTTCCTCTGGGAAGATTTTAGGAACTCATCATCCATGCTTCCCGAGGGACAAATTGCTACTTTGGAGTGATATCAATTTGCCGTGATTGTCATCTTGTTTATAGATGCAAAGTGATGCCGTTGGCATCGATCAACTCCTGGATTTTCCTTTTCAGTATGTAGCACACTTTTGTGGGATGATGAACGTACCGATGAAAGAGACAGTATTTTGGGTCATCGACTTTGCCAGCCCTTTCAGGGTGTCTGATATTGGGTAGCTGAAGCTTGTTTTCCTTCATCAATATATTGAAGATTTTAATGATGTCATCTTCATTGAAGGAGAAAGTGCCCTTCGGCCTTCAGGCTCCCGATGCCTGAGTTTTACGATCTTCCGGGAAGACGATCATCGTTGCATCATCTTCAGACTCAGAGGGAATTTTACCCCCAGCTTTGGATGCTGCCCTGTTTTGTCGAGGGAGACTACTCCCAGACATGTCATTGTTTGGTTCTTCTTCTTCTTTTTGTCTACTTTTATAGACAGAAGTTGATTTAGAAGGACCTGGCTCTGACATTACAGGATATGACTGTAGAGGTTTGGAGTTTGCAAGAGATGTGGTATACCCCAACCCAAAATGAGTTCGTTGACAGTAAGGACTACCATGCAACGATGTTCGTCTGCCTTTTCCACAGTTGAGGCCTTGTTTCAACTTTAAATCATAACCCATGCTTTGTATAATCTTTAAAGCCTGGGGGCTATACCTGTGGATTTGCATTCTTCCAGCATCAGACTCGTGAGAATCTTCTTGTACAATCGGTCTGTTCCACATGAGACCGAAGACTATTGGACGCTGATTGTTGCGAGTAGACGGGATAATAAAGATATAATCTTCATGTGGCCCATCTGTCGTGACAACATTAGATGTTGGCGCATCTTGCCACATGATCTCCCCACGCTTGGTGTTTAGAGGCACTGAATCTCACTTTTGACCCTTGTCTTTGCGTTTTAGGATCAAGAAATCACGCAAATCAGGGGGATTAACAGAAGAAGAAGAAGCATAAGGCTTATTTTGCCTTTTTTATATTAGTCGGAACGCAGATATTGGGAATCATAACTCTCTCCCTGTCATACGAATACAGTAGTTCAGCCATGTGAGTAGCACATGATCCATGAGGAGCGTATCTATCCACAAACTGGACCTTCTTTACACCGAGGGACTTCTCCTGGCGTAATCTAGATTTTTTCTCAGGTTGGCGTAAAACTGAGAAAGTCTTCAAACGGCCATCGGCATTCTGCGTAATCTGAAGAGCAGGCAACTTCTTCTCTTGATGGCGTAAAAGCTGAGAGGTCGAGAAATCCGTGACTTATTTTCCCTTGCGGAGATTGCAGGGACCATCTGCCCCTTTATAGGCGGAAGAGGTATTTTTACGCGCAGAGCGTATTTGAAATTTCTGACTTGGCGCTGAGGCCTTGCCAGAAGCTTAGTCAGAAGCTTAGTCTGCCCCATCAGCGACGGGAGACGAGTTTTTACGCACATGGCACGTTTGAAATTTCTGACTTGGCGCTGAGGCCTTGCCAGAAGGTTTGTCTGCCACGTCAGCGACAGGAGACAGGTTTTTATGCGCAGGGTGCGTTGTATACTTTTGGATTGGCGCTGAGGCCTTGCCAGAAGCTTTGTCTGCCACGTCAGCGACAGGAGACAAGTTTTTACGTGCAGGGCATGTTGTATACTTCTGGATTGGCGCTGAGGCATTGCCAAAAGCTTTGTCTGCCACGTCACAGACGGGAGACGGGTTTTTATGCACAGAGCGTATAGGTTGAGATGCCACAACTTTGTTGATCGGAGAGAGAGAGCCTGCAGGAAGGGTAGAGGATGTCCGGAGCATCCATACTTTATGCAACTTTTGGCTGTCCTGAACAGATAGGGAATGAGAGCTACCCCATGCGCGAAGCATGTCTTCATAAGCAAATTGGTCGAATTGGACGACCAAAGTCTTCTTTGTTGATCCGACGGATACAACATCGTGTTGAGCAATGGCTTTCTCGTCAGATAAAAAAGTAGTCCCCAGCAGAGTCGCCATCTTGTGTTTGATAATAAACGAAAGAAATGAAAATAGGTTTATACAAAACCCTTTCTTTGGTTTACAAACAAGAAAAAGAAGTACAATTAATCCTATACGAGGATGTTAAGTACAAAAATTTGATTATGGAGAAATATTGCTATAGGAGTCTGATCTGCGGTCGATTACTTTGTCCCTTGGACCACACGATGACGAAGAAGTGCTGTAGAAGACGAAAAAGAAGCTTCAAAGATTGCAGAAGAGGCTGAACTCTCGTTGCCAAAGCTCTCTATAGGTGCTTTCTTGACCTTGACCTCTGTTCTCCTCCACCTTTGTGCCACCTCTCTTTTTTTCGATCTTGGACCTCCGTGGTCGGAGGTCTCTATTTATAGGGTTCAGATATAGTCGGCGTAGAAACCAAACAACGGAGAGAGCTGCACCTTTTACGCGGCGGTTATAATAACTGCTACCCACGTATGAATAATCTTCTGAATCGGCGTGTGACGCGTGTCCCATTATGAGGTAATGCGTATAATTGCTCATCGAAGATCACGGCATGCAAGCCACGTTGTAACCCCCTGATTTTCAAAAAAATTTAATTTGGATTTTTCATAATTTTCTGTAAATTTTCTAGGATTTTTCTGTAATTAAAACTAAGGTATTTAGAATTTAAATGATTTTTTAAATAATATTAATTAATATTAAAATATTATAAAAATAATATTTTATGGTGTAAAATGGAAAACTGGACATAGGGTAATTTTCTGTGAATTTATTGGACCCCGAAAATATTTTTAAAGTCCTAAAAACTAATGAATTAATAAACCGAAATAAACCCTGAAATAAACCCGGTTTATTTCCAAAATAAACCAAACCAACCCAGACCCGGTTCAACTGAATCGAACCCAACCTTAGCGGGTCGGGTCGGATCTAAACCCGACCCGAAACCCGCCTACCCGAACCCACACTTAACCAATAGCGGATCGGGCCGGATTCAGATTGAACCCGACCCGAACCCGGATCCGTTACCCAATTGGAGCCGAAACCCTAATCATAATCTGAACCCTATCCCGACCGCCGGCGACCCCCTATTTAATCCCATCTCCTCCGCCTTCCTCCGGCAACAGCACTGGAACCCTAGCACCCTAAACTCTCCGCCTTCCTCCTCCTAACTCCTCCTTCCCTCCTCCCCGTCGTCTCGACAACCCACTGCCCTACGCCGCCGTCTCCTTCGCCCAGCCCTCGATCACCTTTCCGCCTTCCCTGAGCCGCCACCTTTCGACGACGAACCTCCCCACAGCCACCTGCCACCGCCTACCCTATCTCCTTCGCCGGAACCCTAGACTTCCCCACCACCTTCCTCCGCCTCAGCCATCCTCCGCCCCTCTCCTCACCATCTTCCCCGACGCCACCCCGACGAACACCGCCCGTCCCCGTCCAGAACCCTCCCCACAGCCTCGCCATCTCCCAGTCCAGCCCAACACCGCCAGCCCAGCCCAACACCGCCAGCCCAGCCGTCGACCCCGCTCGACCTACCCCCGACCTCGGCCTCCCCTCGCCTCGACGCCAACCTGCATCCTCGACGTCTCCCCGTCCTCCGCCCTGACTCGACAGCTTCCCCCGAGCCCAATACAGCCGACGAGCCTCCGCCTGAGCCGCTTCCGACGAGCTTCAGCCGTCTCCGCCCTCCTCCGATGAAGCCACGGCCATCGCCGACCGCCCCAGCCACCGGAACCCTAGCAGAACCCTAACCCTAGGGTGTGGACACAACACCCGGACACAAAAAACCCGTTCCACGGAGCCCTGTTCAGGTAACCCGTTCTCTCTTCTCGTTGACCCATTTTCGGTTCTGTCAGTTATGACGCGTAGGCTGTGTGACCCCCTCGATGCCCGTGCAACCCGCTCGGTGCGTCGCATCCTGTAGCGATCGTGAACTGCAATCCAAAAACAGAAAAACCAATGCCCTGTTTCACCCCAGAACTGAGTGTGCCCCGCCAAACGGGACGACTTGGTCACGTGCGATCTTTACCGAAAAGTGCGCACCGTTGATACGGACGTGCGGAATTTCGCAAAAGTTGATTTGGATGTGCGTGCACACCGAAATCAATGCGTATCCGCTGACAACGCCCCGTATCCGTCTGTTCTAAAACATATTGTAACTTTGTGTACAGACGTCGGATCAAAACAAAAGTTGCGCCATCGGACTCGTAGCAATACGCTGGTCCTATGACCCAAGTTTGGTTCAATTCTGAGAATGTTGACAAAATCGCGTATCGTGGGCCCCGCGGCTCCACTTGACATGCGATTTTGTGATCGGCTCATCAGAATCCAATTCTAAAATTTCCATTGGGTTCGTATCATCGTTCTGGACTTGTTGACACTAAGTTTGACGAATTTGGAGACCCTTGACCCTGACACATTTTTTGGTGTAAAGCGGCCTACATGTGGACCCCGCTTTGACCAAGAACTGTCATTTTTGCCCCTGTGTCCAATTTGGACTTAAGGACAGTAGTTTCTAGCTATTTAATATTTTCTGAATATGATGGTGATATTTATTTCAACTTTTGGAGGAGTACCTGCAGGATCCACTGATACAGGGACAACTGTTGGTATTCAAACCCCAGGCAAGTGTACCTTGCCAAATATTGCAGTTCTTGTTACATATTTCTTTGACTTATTTATCTGTTGTACATATTTGACCTAGGACAGTGTGACCTACTTAGAGTCCGATTATTAGTCGGGTGCCAACACCGTACGCGGAGTTGTGTAATGTCACCTATAGATGGATATCGTGACCCTTTACATTCTCGAACTTGTCTTATCAAGTACATAGACCCAGGACACTTGACACTATTTATGAGACATAATCTTTCTGAGATATTCTTGGTGATTCTGTATAGGATACAGGTTTTATGACATAGACATTATATGACTTGCTGCATTAGTTTTGATCCTGCGTGTCATGGACATGAGACGTGAGATTACATTGGGTGGAGAGAGATTTACCATAGAAAAGGCTGATTATATATATATATTAATATAATGGAAGTGCCTTAGACTCTGGCAACAGATCTTTGGTACCGTACTGGCCCTTCGAGAGAATACTTCTATGGGTTTCCCCGACACAGATCCTGTAGTAGTCTCAGCCCGAGTATGACTAAAACTCTCACTTGCATATCACTTAGTTGGTTATATAGTTTACCCTGATGTTTCTGTTATTGCTGCACTGCATTTATGTTGGCTTGAGTTATTTTGTACCTTGCTATGTCCTCTGAGGACCTGGATCCGGATTATGTCCCCAGGAGTAGCAGACGAGATCTATCCCGAAGTATACAGGACATGAGCATTAGCAGGAGCATTATCAGGTGCAGACACTGGAGCAGTACCAGATCCAGTAGACGAGTGATCACCGAGGGTATCTTCTGAGTATATACTGTTTCCATACTCAGTATTTGCTGTAGTTATCTTCATTCTTGTATCTTAATAGATGTATCAGACTCATTATCGGGTTATTTCTCGAGTTTATGTTATATTGAGATTGATCTGGCTTTATGATTCTGATATTATTGTATTCATTTCTGTGGATGAGATTAGTATATTTAGACCCCTTATTGTTGTATTATAGCTTAAGTACGCCCCGATGGATCCATTAAATTGGGTTTGTCCATCGGTGTGTGTTGCTGGCCATTACCACGTGTCCAGTCCCTCGATATTTTGGGATTGGGGCGTGACATAGTTTTTGTGGTGGCCCATGCAGTTCAACGACTAAATTGCTTTGGTTTCAACTTAGGGACCGAGCAAGCCTGCAGTAAGAATAGGATAAGGAACTCATCCACTTCCTTGAATCGTTCTTGATATCTATATCGGATTCAAATTAAATTTTTGACTTGCATCCTGCCTTGATTCCTGTGCGCCTCTTATTGTTTATTTGGGTTGTTACTCTAAATTTTTTTATTATGTGATTGGTAATTAGAACTTGACAGTTTAAGTTATTATTGTAGATTATGACCTAATGATTACCCCTTAGCTTTAAGTCACGTAATTAGTACCCCCACCTCGATACAAGTTAGATCCCTTACCCTTGACGGCCAGTAACTCTTCTATCCTCACCATCGGCACTTGTTTTATAAGCTCTACGACTGAGACTTAAGACGACCATGACCTATGTAATATAGGAGGATACCCTAATAGGTACCAAGACCCCTTCTCGTAGACTTTAACAAGAGTTTCCATAGTATCCTTAAGACGATTTCAGTATTAGTTTATTGTTTTAAGTTGAGTAGTATGCCTCACAACATAGTGCCACCTAGCCCTATTGATCCATTGATGAAGTGAACTAGGATGACACAACTTTAGACTTGCATAAGAAGATAGTGTTTATTCAGACTGTAGAATTTAGAGGTCCTTGCCCCTACTTGGTCGACTAGCAACTTAGACAAGGAGGTCGTATGATACCTATAGAGATTGTAAAGTCTTTTATTATTATTGCTTATTTTGTTTTTGTCTTTGTGAACTTGAATTAAATTGTACCTCCTTTTATCATCATCTAGCGTACTTATATTTGATGTACTACCTTGACTGATGCTGCTAATATAGCCTAGTTTTGCAAGCTTATCCTTTTATCGAGCTTGTTCATGACATATGTATTATTGGGTCGACACACTAATACAATTGTCTATTCAGAATTAGTGTATTACGGTCTGATCAACCTTAGTGCATTTTGGTTTGCTCTTCGCACGACTACTTTACGTGGATTGAGATATATAGTTGACTAGTATACTTGCCCTGGACATGTCTGACATATCATATCGGTTATATAACTGTACTAATACAAGTATGCGAACGAAGAATTACCAGAATAAGATTTTAATCCACAACTGCTTAATAATTCCCATTTGAATTCTTTAAACGCCTTGATCCCGATACTTCTATTCTATTACCTTACCCTTGAACCCTTTATTATTGATCTCCGTCTTCCCTTATTTTGGAAAGACGAAACCTCTTGCTTAGTATAAGTTTAATATATAGATAGTACTAGATATACCCTGCAGGCCAGTCGCATTGTTTAGTGACTGCGCGAAGCATGTCTTCATAAGCAGATTGGTCGAATTGGACGACCAGAGTCTTCTTTGTTGATCCGACGGATACAATATCATGTTGAGCAATGGCTTTCTTGTCAGATGAGAAAGTAGTCCCCAGCAGAGTTGCCATCTTGTGTTTGATAATAAACGAAAGAAATGAAAATAGGTTTATACGAAATTCTTTCTTTGGTTTACAAACAAGAAAAAGAAGTACAATTAATCCTATACGAGGATATTAAGTACAAAAATTTGATTTTGGGGAAATATTGCTATAGGAGTCTGATCTGTGGTCGATCACTTTGTCCCTTGGACCACACGATGACAAAGAAGTGCTGTAGAAGACGAAAAAGAAGCTACAAAGATTGCAGAAGAGGCTGAACTCTCGTTGCCAAAGCTCTCTATAGGTGCTTTCTTGACCTTGACCTCTGTTCTCCTCTACCTTTGTGCCACCTTTTTTTTTTGACCTTGGACCTCCGTGGTTGGAGGTCTCTATTTATAGGGTTCAGATACAGTCGGCGTAGAAACCGAACAACGGAGAGAGCTGCACCTTTTACGCGACGGTTATAATAACTGCTACCCATGTATGAATGATCTTCTGAATCGGCGTGTGACGCGTGTCCCATTATGAGGTAATGCGTATAATTGCTCATCAAAGATCACGACATGCAAGCCACATTGAAACCCCCTGATTTTTAGAAATTTTTAATTTGGATTTTTCATAATTTTCTGTAAATTTTCTAGAATTTTTCTGTAATTAAACTAAGTTATTAGAATTTAAATGATTTTTTAAATAATATTAATTAATATTAAAATATTATGAAAATAATATTTTATGGTATAAAATAGAAAACTGGACATAGAGTAATTTTCTGTGAATTTATTTGACCCCGAAAATATTTTTAAAGCCCTAAAAACTAATGTATTAATAAACCGAAATAAACTCTGAAATAAATCCGGTTTATTTCCAAAATAAACCAAACCAACCCAGACCCGGTTCAACTGAACCGAACCCAACCTTAGCGGGTCGGGTCGGATCTAAACCCGACCCGAAACCCGCCTACCCGAACCCACACTTAACCAATAGCGGATCGGGCCGGATTTAGATTGAACCCGACCCGAACCCGGATCCGTTACCCAATTGGAGCCGAAACCCTAATCCTAATCTGAACCCTATCCCGATCGCCGGCGACCCCCTATTTAATCCCCTCTCCTCCGCCTTCCTATGGCAAAAGCACCGGAACCCTAGCACCCTAAACTCTCCGCCTTCCTCCTCCTAGCTCCGCCTTCCCTCCTCCCCGTCGTCTCGACAAGCCGCTGCCCTGCGCCACCGTCTCCTTCGCCCAGCCCTCGATCACCTCTCCGCCTTCCCTGAGTCGCCACCTCTCGACGATGAACCTCCCCACAGCCACCTGCCACCGCCTACCCTATCTCCTTCGCCTGAACCCTAGACTTCCCCACCACCTTCCTCCGCCTCAGCCATCCTCCGCCCCTCTCCTCACCATCTTCCCCGATGCTACCCCGACGAACACCGCCCGTCCCCGTCCAGAACCCTCCCCGCAGCCTCGCCATCTTCCTTCACCCCAAGCGCCCTAGCCCAGCCCAGCACCGCCAGCCCAGCCGTCCACCCCGCTCGACCTACCCCCGACCTCGGCCTCCCCTCGCCTCGACGCCAACCCGCAGCCTCAACGTCTCCCCGTCCTCCGCCCTGACTCGACAGCTTCCCCCGATCCCAGTGCAGCCGACGAGCCTCCGCCTGAGCCGCTTTCGACGAGCTCCAGCCGTCTCCGCCCTCCTCCGGTGAAGCCACGGCCATCGCCGGTCGCCCCAGCCACCGGAACCCTAGCAGAACCCTAACCCTAGGCTGTGGACACAGCACCCGGACATAGAACCCGGATACGAGAAACTCGTTCCACGGAGCCCTGTTCAGGTAACCCGTTCTCTCTTCTCGTTGACCCATTTTCGGTTCCGTCAGTTATGACGCGTAGGCTGTGTGACACCCTCGATGCCCGTGTAACCCGCTCGGTGCGTCGCGTCCTGTGGCGATCGCGAACCGCGATCCAAAAATAGGAAAACCAACGCCCTGTTTTACCCAGGAACTGAGTGTGTTCCGCCAAACGGGATGACTTGGTTGCATGCGGTCTTCACCGAAAAGTGCACACCATTGATACGGACGTGCATGATTTCGCAGAAGTTGATTTGGATGTGCGTGCACACCGGAATCAACGCGTATCCGCTGACAACGCCCCATATCCGCCTGTTCTGAAATACGTTGTAACTTTGTGTACACACGTCGGATAAAAACAAAACTTGCACCATCGGACTCGTAGCAATACGCTGGTCCTGTGACCCAAGTTTGGTTCGATTCTGAGAACGTTGACAAAATCGCGTATCGTAGGTCCCGCGGCTCCACTAGACAGGCGATTTTGTGATTGGCTCATCGGAATCCAATTCTGGAAGTTCCGTTGGGTTCGTATCATCGTTCTGGACTTGTTAATACTAAGTTTGACGAATTTGGAGACCCTTGACCCTGACACGTTTTTTGGTGCAAAGCGGCCCACATGTGGACCCCGCTTTGACCAGAAACTGTCATTTTTGCCCCTGTGTCCAAATTGGACTTAAGGACAGACATTTCTAGCTATTTGATATTTTCTGAATATGATAGTGATGTTTATTTTAGCTTTTGGAGGAGTACCTGCAGGATCCACTGATACAGGGATAACTGTTGGTATTCAAACCCCAGGCAAGTGTACCTTGCCAAACATTGCAGTTCTTGTTACATATTTCTTTGAATTATTATATATATATATATATATTAATTTAATAGAAGTGCCTTAGACTCTGGCAACAGATCTTTGGTACCGTACTGGCCCTTCAAGAGAATACTGCTATAGGTTTCCCCGACACAGATACTGTAGTAGTCTCAGCCCGAGTATGACTAAAACTCTCACTTGCATCTCACTTAGTTGGTTATATAGTTTACCCTTATGTTTCCATTATTGCTGTACTGTATTTATGTTGGCTTGAGTTATTTTGTACCTTGCTATGTCCCTTGAGGACCTGGATTCGGATTATGTCCCCAGGAGTAGCAAACGAGATCTATCCCGAAGTATACAGGACAAGAGCATTAGCAGGAGCATTATCAGGTGCAGACACTGGAGCAGTACCAGATCCAGTAGACGAGTGATCACCGAGGGTATCTTCTGAGTATATACTGTTTCCATACTCAGTATTTGCTGTAGTTATCTTCATTCTTGTATCTTGACAGATGTATCAGACTCATTACCGGGTTATTTCTCGAGTTTATGTTATATTGAGATTGATCTGGCTTTATGATTCTGATATTGTTGTATTTATTTCTGTGGTTGAGATTAGTATATTTAGACCCCTTATTATTGTATTACAGCTTAAGTACGCCCCGATGGATCTATTAAATTGGGTTTGTCCATCGGTGTGTACTGCTGGCCAATATCACGTGACCAGTCCCTCGATATTTTAGGATTGGGGCATGACACACGTAGATAACTTCCCCTTGCGTAGAGATGGTTGGCATAAAAGCCAAATAACTGTCTCGTAGGCGTAAAAGCCAAATAGTTGTTCTGTAGGCGTAAAAGCAAAATAGCTGTTATATTGGCCTAGAAGCCAAATAGGCGTAGAAGCCGAGTAGGCATAGAAGCCAAGTAGGCGTAGAAGCCGAGTAGGCGTAAAAGCCTGATGCTTTGCAAATATAGCCTGAGTTGGCGTATTCCGAGGAGATAGCATACGGCGTACTCCTATAGTTGAAAATAGCCAGGTCGGCGTATTTCAAGGAGATAGCATACGGCCTACTCCTATAGCTGAAAGTAGCCTGATGGCGTAATATGCAGAGGTGGTGATGTGGACATATTAGACATAATTATGGCTCACCCATTCATTAAAAGTAGAACCAAATCTTGTGCATTAAATGCAGAGATCTGCCCCCATCACGCGCATTAACTACAGAGACGTGCCTCGAGTTCTGTACGAAGAGCAGCTTTTGACGTGGCGGTTCATTTTGTCTCATCTTGAGCGTAAAAGCTCATGCCTGCATGTGTAAAACTAGGCAGCGTATTCCTTGAATGCGTAAACGTCTTATATCAAGGGTTATTATGTCACTAGACGACAGTCTGGGACTCTGTGCCGAGTCATCATTACAGCCGTCCACTCGATCACCGTGTAGTACTCTTTGTCAAGAGTCAGGTTCACTGCATGATCTGACAGGTTCATTCGAGGAATACGAAGAGTTCCTCGTATAACTTTCTGCTGTATTAAAAGCAGATAGGTTTTACGCCAAAGTGGTGATGTAACAACCTTTTTACGCTGAAGCAGTTTGGAAATACTGTATTACGCAGGTTGTTCTGGAGCTATATTTTACGCTGAATAGCGTTGAAGCTCTGTTGTTCGCCAATAGCTCTGAAGTCATGCCTTACGCCACCCAGTGTTGGAGCTCTGTTTACGCAGCTTCCTGCATGTTGAGGGTTTTACGCGTATAATTCCTTAGCGTATTTTTCATGCTTCTACAGAGGGATGATCCAGAAAGTATTGAGTTTCATTGCGGGCTTTGCTTGTGTCAGTAGTTCGGCGGGGCGCCTGGATGGAGAATGTTATGATTGTAGAATTTTCTATCACCCGTACTCATGATCTCGAATATTAATAAAAAATCCTTAAAATGTAATAAATTTCCATCGTGTGTACTCATGATCTTGAATATTAATAAAAAGTTTATATTTTTCCAGAACTTCTCTTTCGTATCTATCGTGTTGAATATTATGAACTTTGGGTATTGTACTAGAGGTAATATAGACGTAGTACAATACCGCAGTCTTTTAAGGATATCCTACTGGGGATCTTTGGTGGACTTATTACTTCTTATTCACGAGAGTGCAAGTTATAAATTTGAAACAGACCTTGCCAGAGGTGATATGGACATGGCAAGTTTTGTGGACTTAAAACCATTATCGCACTTAAATTTAAGTACCGGTGATAAGTTTAGATGACGATCGATATCATAGGTAATGTTTACGTGATGATCGATAGCCAAACCCGAAAGATTTGCTCAGAGATGCAAAGTATATGGAAAACCTAACTGGGGAGGATGTGAGGATGATAGCTCAGAGGTGACTTAGACGTGAGCCGATCGATAGTCATATCGAGAGGTTAGGTATGATCCTGATATTTTTGGTAGAAGAAAAAAGTAAGCGAGCAAGAGGTAATATGGACATGTTGTTTTCTTTGGATGGAGAACTGGGGCAGCTTATAGTTTAGAGGTGATATGGATATGAACTGTTTGCTTCCATTGAGGACATACCCCTGGGAGATTTTTGGTGGACCTATTACTTGTTGCTCACGAGAGTACAAGTAATAAGTTCAAGATGAAACCCTATCAGAGGTCATATGGACATGATAGGTTTTATGAACTAAGCACCGCTGGCGTACTTAGGGTTAAGTACGGGTGATAAGTTAAGATAAAAACCGATATCAGAGGTAATATGGATGTGATGATCGATAGCCAAACCCGAAAGATTTCCTCAGAGGTAATATGGACATGGTAAACACGATCGAAAAGAAAGTGAGGATAATAGATCAGAGGTAATATGAACATGGCTATCTTGTTCGCCATTAAATTCAAAAGTTCTATGGGAGATTGATTTAATTAATAAAAAAAAGTACAAAGAGGTCCTAGACAGACAATCTAAGTACAAATTTATTTTCTGGGGAGTGACGATAGAGGGTTAGGAGTATAGTAACTCTCTTTACTCCGTGGACGATCTAATATAGGAGGAGGAAGCTCTTCTCTCTTACTTGACTGTAGATTCACCTATAACTCATTTCTTGTATGGGTGTGGTACCCTATGTAACACCCCATTCCGCTCAAGCAGACTGCCATCTCAAACGATAATAGTGCAGCTGTCCCGACCCGCTTTGCCTCAAATAAGAAGCAAAAGATATCCAGGCTTGTCCCTACAGGAATCCGGCTTAGGCTTTCAGAGGCTCGCTCGGCGTATCACTCTACCAAGGTGAATCATCGTAAGGTGGGTGGCTACGGTGAACTTGTCTTTGCTTAGCCAGCACACATAAAATCTAGAATGTTCATGCTAGTCGCTAGGTGATTTACCTTCTGCATGCTAATAAATCCAACGCACCTAGCTAAGGGAAAAATCCCAACTTGTATTGCTATGCTAGAACATGGAAAATGAAATACTGCTTATATATGTTCAGACCCTCGCATGTTAAGTCCCTTAACGGTTTCATCTCTCGGCTTACCTTCGGGTCCGAGCAAACGTGTCTGCTTATGTTCCTTAGAAATGCATGCTTATCTGCTTGTACGTTGCCATATTTTCATCCAAACCCCGGGAGACTACTACGTAGTCGTTCCGTGCCTGAATGAACCTGCAAGTATCCGGGACCGTTGGGTCTACAAGGAAATCTCCGAACCAGGGGCACGCATCAGGGTAATGAATACTGAATGTGAATCACACTTGAATGATAATCATGCTAAGTATGCATCTGAACGAGGATCGTGTTATGTACTGATGGAATCTCAGCTCGTAGAGCAATATGCTCGTTCAGATTAAGTTTAAGTTTCATGATTATCATGTCAAGCTATGGAAAAGAATAGACCCTGACCTGCATAGTCGCGGATAACTTGTGTGCACAAGGTATGTTATGTTGAGTCCCGCGGACGGTCACCGGGGCACTGGGACCGATCCGATCCCGACGGGACGTATTTATAGTCGTATGTTACCCGGCAAGTGTTATACAGCGGGGCTCGCCACCCGCGTTGCACGTCACTTCGCCCTGAGACTAAACCGTCCTTTATGGCTATGCCAGCGACTCATGTTCATATAGATAAGTCATCCTCGCTTAGCGGCTATCCGCGTGCGAGTCACTGCATCGCATCAATGAACAACTGAACACCTGAACGATCATGTTAAAATGACCCTCGTGTTTGCATATGCTTTGCCTCCTGAATGCTTATACTTGCCGTGCTTGAATTAATAATGTTTGCCTCAATGTTTGCCTTGGACAGGGAAGGAGATGGTAAGTTGGTAAGTCTCACCGTGTTTCCTTTCATATTGCACAGCGCACTGCCCGACACGTTAGGCTATCAATATTTGCATAAAACTGATCCTAAGGCAACTAGAAAGACAACTTAATAGTTGATGCACAAAACTTATATTACGTGTTTGGATTTGTCGAGCGGGCGAGTAGCTTCCCCACCAGTGCATTCAATGTACTGATAATCCACCAGTTTGTATGCAGGGTGCGGAAGAACCTCGTTCGGTGGGGATGCCTCCTTCGTACGTGCTAAGGCCAGGAGTTCCCTCTGAAGCCTTGCAACGGTACGTCCGAAACAGAAGCACATATACAAGACATAATGTTGGAACATAGCCTGAACATCGCCTGTACAATCATTCCACAATTATAGCCACTTGGCACGCTTTTACTGTTTCAGAGAGAGAGGCTTGAGCAACTTGTAATATCACGCCCCAGTCCCAAAATGTATGGAACCAGGCCACGTGACAATAGCCTGCTAACACGTCACCGAGGATATCCCAATTTAATGGATCCCCGAAGAGTGCTACGCTGTCCTAGAATACTAACATATCCAATATCAGTCAAATACAGGTAATCTAATCTCATCCACAATATAAAGAGCAAAAAAACACTAAATAAACTGCTGGTTGATAAATACCAGTCTCAAGATATCATAGTACAACCAGTGATGTCTGGTGGGAACAAACCCACTACTATGACGAAATAAAGTACTGAAAGAAGATATAAAAGATAATAACTAGGGCATCAGCTGAGAAGATAATGCTGCCCTCCATCTAGGCTAATGGCCTACCAACTGATCACGGGAACTCTGACGGCTGCACCTCCAACTCCTCGGCTGTAGCAAATCTCGTCTCCTGTCCTGGGCCGTATATGGTGGGGTAGTAAGCCTCGTCTAAATCTGGAAAGGTACCAGGTCCTCAGAGGGACGTAACAAGATACAAGAAAACAACATGCTATATATGAACACTGAATAAAATAAATACAATAAGGGTGTACTAGCCATCTAAGTGAATGCAATGTGAGGGCAACTCTGACGCGTATGAGTAGGTGGAGGCATACCGTCCATACTCTGAAGAGAATGGCATCTGTACAGTATATCGTCCATATCACTCCGAAGAGCGTGGCATCAGTATAAAGGAAAAATCATTGGACCCGAGGTTCCTCCGAACTACGGCTCCAATGTGGGTGTATCCCATACGCCTCCTAGTTGTCCTCCCCGCCCCATGTAGATACGCAAGTCGACTACTCGACGTGCCTACCATGAATCAATAATCCAAGCCTCTAAATTATGTCCTGGCTACATGCTAACCGCGAGGTAGGTTGTACGCAACGATAGCTAGTCGAGTACGCAAACCCATATCCCAATATGAATATGTCTTATTGAACGTGTAAGGTGTCAGGTCATAGACAATAAAAGAATTATCGTCCCAAGGGGTTGAGTCTACTAAGAGCTAAGTCTATGTATATACTAATCATCGACGTACCCGTCGAATGCACCCGAGACAACTCGGACGCACACAGTTGTATCAACTACAAGCAACAACAATACCATACAACATGTGCATATTTAATTTAGACAGTAAATATAGCAAGGTATCTTGCCTGTATCCGAAAGCTGTGGATGCCAGAAGCCTGTTCCAGCGATGTCTCCTGTCTGATCCGATGATCCTGGCACACAATATAATATAGAATTCTACATCAGACAATAAGATCCAGTGTACTGACACTACATTGCTCTTGAGGGTCTGTCTCAAGTTCACGGTTAATCGATTACAGCACCGCGTGTGCACGTAGCTAGGGTGTATACTCGTTCTATCCTCGGTTAACGTTGTTTTGAGGCAAATTACTACGTTATTGATTACCAATTATCTATGTTTGGTATGAATACCTGCCCTTGTTTCCTATGTTAAGTATTCCAGGTGAATTGCTATTCATATATGACCGGTCTCATAACTTTAGGTTTTTGCTAGTTACTAACCAATTTCTAACTCATGTTACTCATCATACTAACATGTATATAATTATGATTAATTCTGTTTGTTATCATCTAGTTTAACTATCATCATGCATACATATCTGTATTAATTTGTTTTAACTGGTTTGTGTCGACACCGGATACGTCGACACGATAACTCGATAAAGTAATCATACAACATTATTATGCGAGAAGCGAACTAGGGGTCGAGTACCTGACTGACTGGATGAGATTCTGCTCGTGGGACGGGTTCCTGGCATCGGCGGCAAGTCTCGACAGCAGCCGCGACACTCTCGGCAGGCACGGCAGCAGTGCACGAGACAGCGGGTCGGGGGTGTTCGGCTGCAGCGGGTCGGGGTGGTCGGAAGCAGCGGTCAGGGGAGTTCGGGAGCAGCGGGTCAGGGGAGTTCCACAGCGGGTCAG
Source organism: Iris macrosiphon (assembly GCA_036927795.1). Classification (NCBI taxonomy): domain Eukaryota; kingdom Viridiplantae; phylum Streptophyta; class Magnoliopsida; order Asparagales; family Iridaceae; genus Iris; species Iris macrosiphon. The sequence goes on from JAYESA010000005.1 coordinate 308,717,253, forward strand.
GGTGGTCGGGAGCAGCGGTCAGGGGGGTCCGGCTGTATAGGGGCGATGGTCGACAATATATGGAGGGTGGTGGTCGACAATATATGGAGGGTGGTGGTCGGCAATATATGGAGGGAGTGGTCGGCAATATATGGAGGGTGGTGGTCGGATGGTTGGTGCAAAGGAGTACTCGGCTAGGGTTAGGGGAGGAGGGTGATATGAAATCTAGGGTTTGAGTGAATAGAGGTATATTTATATGGGTTGTGGAGATGATGGGCTAAGCTCGAGGGTTTGGGCTTGTCCGGCTTGTTGGGTTGGAAATGATCCACTCAAAAGCGCATGTGGGCTGGGTTTGGTTCTGCTTGGGGTAAATTGGCTTTAAATTATTTAGAATAATAATTAGGGCGCAAGGCAAAAATTTTACGAACATTGCGTAGCTAAGTTGAGATGCAATGACGAGCATCTAAGGTTGCACAAAGGTCAGAGGGGTACATATAATTATCGCACATAATTCTAATTAAATTCCAAATAAATTCTAGTCTCCAGATTTAATTAAATTAAGCCCCAATTTGGTTGAGGGGGGTTTACAATCTACCCTCCTTAGGGCATTTCGTTCTCGAAATTAAAACGTACGCATGACAAGAATTTCTAAATGAATAAGTAAAGTACTAATACGTACCTAGTCCTTCGAAGAGGAGGGGGTAGCGTTGTCTAATGTCCTCCTCGCGTTCCCAAGTCGATTCGCCCGGTGCATGATGCCTCCATGCAACACGCACTAGTGGAATGGTCTGCCCTCGTAGTACTTTCTCACTTCTGTCTAGAATCTCCACAGGCTCCTCTTCATATGATAGGCTCGGGACGACCGTGATCTCGGAATGGTCAAGCACGTGACTAGGATCCGATATGTACCTCCTCAATTGAGATACTTGGAAGACATCGTGGACTCCTTCCAAGGTCTGCGGTAACGCTAATCTGTAAGCAACCTCTCCGACGTGTTCTAATATGTCGAAGGGTCCGATGTACCTCGGAATCAGCTTCCCTCTGCCTCCGAATCTGATAGTCCCTCGAGTAGGTACGATCTTTAAGAATACATGATCTCCTACCTGAAACTCTAAGGGTCGGCGATGCGCATTCGCCCAATGCTTCTGTCGGTCTTGTGCTGCTCGAAGGTGTCCTTGGATCTTCTTTACCTTATCTACCGTCCGAACAACCAACTCGGGTCCGAGGATCTGTCGTTCGCCTATATCACTCCAGCATACTGGGGAACGACATTTCCTGCCATACAACGCTTCATAGGGAGCCATCTGAATACTCGCTTGATAGCTGTTGTTGTAGGAAAACTCGACCAAATGTAAGTGGTCCTCCCATGATCCTCCGAAGTCCAGCATGCACGCTCTCAACATGTCTTCTAATGTCTAAATGGTGCGCTCTGACTGACCATCTGTTTGTGGGTGATATGCTGTGCTAAACTTTAGGCGAGTACCAAGGCTCTCCTGCATACTCCGCCAAAAGTAAGACATAAATCTCGTATCCCTGTCAGACACGATGCTAACTGGCACTCCATGTAGGCGCACAATCTCCCTCATGTACATCTCTGCTAAAGCCTCCGTCGATTGTCCAACTCTAAAGGGTAAAAAGTGTGCGGACTTGGTGAGCCTATCCACGATTACCCATACTGCGTTGCGCCCACTAGGACTCCTCGGAAAGCCTGTAACAAAGTCCATAGTGATATGCTCCCATTTCCACTCCGGTATGGGAAGCGGTTGAAGCAATCCGGCAGATCTCTGGTGCTCAGCCTTGACTTGCTGACATACCAGGCACTTGGCCACAAAGCGTGCTATCTCTCTCTTCATTCCGTGCCACCAGTAGTACTGTCTTAGATCTCTGTACATCTTCGTGCCTCCTGGGTGAATAGAATAGGTGGAACTATGTGCCTCTGTCATCAATTCCTGCCAAAGTTCTCCGTTTGGCACATAGAGACGATCTCCTCATCTCAGTGTTCCGTCTTCATGTATCCGTAGTCCTGTCTGTAATCCAGCCTCTGTCCTCTGTCTGAGCCTCTGAAATCTGGCATCTGTCGGCAAAGCAGCCTTGATTCTCTCTACTAGTGTTGATTGTAATTGGAGACTCGACAACTGTCCGTCTATTCCAGGTATGACAACCTCTATACCCATCTGTTCTAGATCTCTCAACAGATGTTGTTGGGTAGTCAAGAAGAATGCCATAGGTCTTCTGCTCAGTGCGTCTGCTACTACGTTAGCCTTTCCCGGGTGGTACTGTAGCTCAATTTCGAAGTCTGTCATCACCTCGAGCCAACGTCTCTTTCTCTGATTAAGGACCTTCTGAGTGTAGACATATTTTAGGCTCTTATGATCAGTAAATATCTCCACTCTTTCTCCATATAGGTAATGCCTCCAAAGCTTTAAAGCAAAGATCACTGCTGCAAGCTCCAAGTCATGGGTGGGATAGTTCTTCTCATGTGTCCTCAACTGTCTTGAAGCATAAGCTATAACCTTCCCATGCTGCATCAAGACACATCATAATCCTTTCCCGGATCCATCGCTGTAGATTACGAATCCTCCGGGTCCAGAAGGTATGGTCAAGATGGGTGCTGTAGTCAAGCGCTTCTTCAGCTTCTCGAATGCCTTCTGGCACTCTTCTGTCCAAGTGAACTCCTGCTCCTTACGGGTCAAACGGGTCATTGGCTCTGCAATCTTCGCGAAGTTCTCTACGAACCTCCAGTAATATCCGGCAAGTCCTAGAAAACTCCTCACTTCTGAGACATTGGTAGGGGTTGGCCATGTCTCTACCGATGAAATCTTCGCCGGATCTACTGAGATACCGTCTCCTGAGATGACATGTCCAAGAAAGGCGACACGATCTAGGAGAAACTCACACTTGCTCAGCTTGGCATAAAGTCTCTCTCTCCTCAGTGTCTCTAACACTAGCCTCAAGTGTTCTTTGTGCTCTTCGTGGCTCTTCGAATACACCAAAATGTCGTCGATGAAGACTACCACGAACCGGTCTAAGTATTGGTGGAATACTCTATTCATCAAGTTCATAAATACAGCTGGCGCATTCGTCAGTCCAAACGGCATCACTAAGAACTCGTAGTGACCATAACAAGTCCTGAATGCTGTCTTCTGAATGTCTTCTCTTCGCACCTTCACTTGATGATAACCCGATCTCAAGTCGATCTTGGTGAACACCACTGCTCCTGTCAACTGGTCGAATAAATCGTCAATCCGTGGCAGGGGATACTTGTTCTTGATAGTCAAAGCATTAAGGGCTCTGTAATCAATACACATACGTACGGTTCTATCCTTTTTAGGCACAAACAATATGGGTGCTCCCCATGGTGATGCACTAGGGCGGATAAACCCTTTTTCCTGAAACTCCTCCAATTGTAGCTTCAGCTCATCTAACTCCTTCTTCGCCAATCGGTACACATTAGAAGATACCGGGGCTGCTCCTGGTACTAGCTCAATGGTGAACTCCACGTCTCTATCCGGGGGTAAGTCTGGCAATTCGTCGGGGAAAACATCCTCGAATTCTGCAACTATTGGCGGGGGTGCAAGCTCCATAGCCATGCAAGTTCCAGCTGCCTGTCTTACTCCTTGTTCGATGGTCCCTCGCATGTACTCGAACTCTGGTTGATCTGGTGGTCTAAAAATGACGCTACCCTTCCGGCAGTTCAGTACGACATTATACTGGCTTAACCAGTCCATGCCTAACACAACATCAAAGTACGGCATAGGCAATACCAAGAATCGCGCTCTCATCTCTCTACCACATACGACTACCAAGCAAGTTCTAATAGTGCTGGTAACTGGCACGATACCTCCTCCGGTAAGTATCTTCTAACTCTTAGGTAAGGGGGAAGTCGCTACTCTATGCATTGCTACGAATCTACTAGATATAAATGATAATGTAGCACCAGAATCAAACAATGTTGTAGCAGGTAAGGATGGGACTAAAATGGTACCTGTGATTGCTTCTCCTTCTGTTTCCTCCTCAGTAGCTGCTAATACAAAGGCCTGTCCCTGTCTCTGTCCTCCTGCCTGCTGTTGGGCCCGATCAAACTGTGCCTGCTGTGGGGGCAAAGGTGGTCCTTTCTGGAATCCTCCGGGTGCTGGTGGACGCTGTCCTCCTGGTGGGGGTAGTATCCTCGGGGCTGGTGCTGCTGGTCTTTGTCCGGCCTGTGGGGCTGCCTCTTGGTGCTGTGGACAATCTCTGGCAAGGTGCCGGCTCGATCCACAAATCATGCATGTTCCAAGTCTCTTTCGGCAGTCCTTCTCGAATTGACCTCTCTTACCACAGAAGTGGCAAGTCGGAAGTTCTTGGGGTGGATATGGTGCTGCTCGCTGTTGTGTCTGTGCTCCGGGACGACGGATGGGTCCTCCTTCTCTAGGTTGGACTCTAGCTGGCGCGGTCGTACTGGGACGTCTCGCTCTTCTGACAATGGCCTCCTGGATCCTCGCCTCTGCAAGAACCTCCTCATAAGAAATCCTCGCCTGTGCGGTGGTATATCTCCGTAGCTCGAAGTTGAGGCCGTGATGAAATCTCTGAGCCTTCTCTAGATCATTGGGTATCAGAACAACTCCAAATCTGCTAAGGCGGCTAAACTCTGCGTCATAGGCATCAACAGTCATATTTCCCTGTTCTAGGTGGAGGAACTGGGAGTACAAGGCATTTCTGACTGTTGCTGGAAAATACTTTGCATTGAAGTATTCCAAGAACTGTTTCCAAGTCTGGTTCTTGTCTACACTGCGCTCAATAGAATCCCACCAGTGATGGGCGTTGCCTTTTAGTTGGGCTCTTACTGCGGTCATCCAAAGATCTGGATGCAGTTGTGAAGCCTCTAATAGCATCTCTGTGTTGGCGATCCAATCGGAGATCTGCTCTGCAGTCTCATTGTCTGAGAAGGTATCTGGTCCCATCTGTCGGAACCATCTAACAGTGCCACCTTTTGGGGCTGGTGGAGGTGCTGGAGCTGGTGTCGTGACAGGTGTCCTCTCTAGTACTGCCATCAGACTCTGTTGCAGTGTCTCTGTCTGCTGCCACTGTGCTTGCATCATTGCCTGAAAGAACTGAAGCATCTGTGGCTGGCCATCTAGCTGTGGCATCTGGGGTGGATAAGGTGGAGGCGGTGGTAGTGGAATCTCTGGTTGTGCAGTAGGCGTCTCCTCAGATGTCGGCCTCTCCGTCTGCGGCATCGGTGTAGCTCCTGAAGTCTGGCCCTCGCAATGCTGCGTGGGGATCGTCTGGGAAGTCTGTCCCTCTGGCTGTGGTGTAGGATCTCCCTGCGATATCTCGTGCCAATGTATCAGCGGAGTCTGTAGCGGGGGTTGCCCTTGGGGTACCTCATCTCCTTGAGGGGTGTTGTCTGGTACTGCAGCAAGGGGTGCTCCTCGTCCACTGCGCAAATTCATCTTGCTGCAAGGAATAGAGCTTTATTAAAAGAGTACGTGAACAAACAAACAGGATGAAGATATTTAGAAGCAGTACAAAAAGGGAGTTCAAGGACGAATCAAAAGTGGATGAGACCTATAATTCCTATCCTATTGCAGGCTCGCTGGGCATGTTACCATACCCCAAGCGAAAAGTCCTGCATGGGCCACCACTAAAACCATGTCACACCCCAGTCCCAAAATGTATGGAACCAGGCCACGTGACAATAGCCAGCCGACACGTCACCGAGGATATCCTAATTTAATGGATCCCCGAAGAGTGCTACGCTGTCCTAGAATACTAACATGTCCAATATCATTCAAATACAGGTAATTTAATCTCATCCACAATATAAAGAGCAAAAAATACTAAATAAACTACTGGTTGATAAATACCAGTCTCAAAATATCATAGTACAACCAGTGATGTCTGGTGGGAACAAACCCACTACTATGACAAAATAAAGTACTGAAAGAAGATATAAAAGATAATAACTAGGGCATCAGCTGAGAAGATAATACTGCCCTCCATCTAGGCTAATGGCCTACCAACTGATCACGGGAACTCTGACAGCTGCACCTCCAACTCCTCGGCTGTAGCAAATCTCGTCTCCTGTCCTGGGCCGTATATGGTGGGGTAGTAAGCCTCGTCTAAATCTGGAAAGGTACCAGATCCTCAGAGGGACGTAATAAGATACAAGAAAACAACATGCTATATATGAATACTGAATAAAATAAATATAATAAGGGTGTGCTAGCCATCTAAGTGAATGCAATATGAGGACAACTCTGACGCGTATGAGTAGGTGTAGGCATACCGTCCATACTCTGAAGAGAATGGCATCTGTACAGTATATCGTCCATATCACTCCGAAGAGCGTGGCATCAGTATAAAGGAAAAATCATTGGACCCGAGATTCCTCCGAACTACGGCTCCAATGTGGGTGTATCCCATATGCCTCCTAGTTGTCCTCCCCGCCCCATGTAGATACGCAAGTCGACTACTCGACGTGCCTACCATGAATCAATAATCCAAGCCTCTAAATTATATCCTGGCTACATGCTAACCGTGAGGTAGGTTGTACGCAACGATAGCTAGTCGAGTACGCAAACCCACATCCCAATATGAATATGTCTTAGTGAACGTGTAAGGTGTCAGGTCATAGACAATAAAAGAATTATCGTCCCAAGGGGTTGAGTCTACTAAGAGCTAAGTCTATGTATATACTAATCATCGACGTACCCGTCGAATGCACCCGAGATAACTCGGACGCGCACAGTTGTATCAACTACAAGCAACAACAATACCATACAACATGTGCATATTTAATTTAGACAGTAAATATAGCAAGGTATCTTGCCTGTATCCGAAAGCTGTGGATGCCAGAAGCCTGTTCCAGCGATGTCTCCTGTCTGATCCGATGATCCTGGCACACAATATAATATAGAATTCTACATCAGACAATAAGATCCAGTGTACTGACACTATATTGCTCTTGAGGGTCTGTCTCAAGTTCACGGTTAATCGATTACAGCACCGCGTGTGCACGTAGCTAGGGTGTACACTCGTTCTATCCTCGGTTAACGTTGTTTTGAGGCAAATTACTACGTTATTGATTACCAATTATCTATGTTTGGTATGAATACCTGCCCTTGTTTCCTATGTTAAGTATTCCAGGTGAATTGCTATTCATATATGACCGGTCTCATAACTTTAGATTTTTGCTAGTTACTAACCAATTTCTAACTCATGTTACTCATCATACTAACATGTATATAATTATAATTAATTCTGTTTGTTATCATCTAGTTTAACTATCATCATGCATACATATCTGTATTAATTTGTTTTAACTGGTTTGTGTCGACACCGGATACGTCGACACGATGACTCGATAAAGCAATCATACAACATTATTATGCGAGAAGCAAACTAGGGGTCGAGTACCTGACTGACTGGATGAGATTTTGCTCGCGGGACGGGTTCCTGGCGTCGGCGGCAAGTCTTGACAGCAGCCGCGACACTCTCGGCAGGCGCGGCAGCGGTGCACGAGACAGCGGGTCGGGGGTGTTCGGCTGCAGCGGGTCGGGGTGGTCGGAAGCAGCGATAAGGGGAGTTCGGGAGCAGCGGGTCAGGGGAGTTCCGCAGCGGGTCAGGGTGGTCGGGAGCAGCGGTCAGGGGGTTCCGGCTGTGTAGGGGCGATGGTCGACAATATATGGAGGGTAGTGGTCGGCAATATATGGAGGGTGGTGGTCGGCAATATATGGAGGGAGTGGTCGGCAATATATGGAGGGTGGTGGTCGGATGGTTGGTGCAAAGGAGTACTCGGCTAGGGTTAGGGGAGGAGGGTGATATGAAATCTAGGGTTTGAGTGAATAGAAGTATATTTATATGGGTGGTGGAGATGATGGGCTAAGCTCGAGGGTTTGGGCTTGTCCGGCTTGTTGGGTTGGAAATGATCCACTCAAAAGCGCATGTGGGCTGGGTTTGGTTCTGCTTGGGGTAAATTGGCTTTAAATTATTTAGAATAATAATTAGGGCGCAAGGCAAAAATTTTACGAACATTGCGCAGCTAAGTTGAGATGCAATGACGAGCATCTAAGGTTGCACAAAGGTCAGAGGGGTACATATAATTGTCGCACATAATTCTAATTAAATTCCAAATAAATCCTAGTCTCCAGATTTAATTAAATTAAGCCCCAATTTGGTTGAGGGGGTTTACATGTAATCTTGGCTATACGCCGCCTGTAACACATGTTTATATCAATAAAAGAGTTACTTTACTTCAAACTTGTGTTTCAATGCTTCCGCTATATTGTCGACTCAGTGAACCTGTTACCAAATCGCTATGCGTTCATGACTCCGCTGCACTCGGACAATCTGTGCGACTCTGTGGCTTAGAACTCTTATCGCCAGCCAATGAATCATGGCCTTGCACGGGCGTGGCTCACGCTCGTGCGGCATCACGTCCAGATGGATCAAGCGATCATTCCGCGGGAGCGCTGGCGAGGGTGATTCCCGCCTAGCGGGAACGACCGATTGCCTGCGGAAGATCGGGGCGTGACATATTGGTATCAGAGCCTGGATTCTACGTCTTTGGACTTCATCTCGATTATCACTGTTTCGAAAGCTCGTTCGTGGGTTATGTGCATGCTCTCTCTCAATACCTCGATAGGATGTTCCAACAATAAGCCTAAATACTTTCAAAATATATTTTGAATGATATGATTGCTTGTCTGGTTGTATGCTGCGAGTGGCCTTTGTGCCAACCTATGCGAACCCTTGAGAGTATCGCTAGTAGCTTGTCCGATTTCTCTAACTCTAAGTTTGGTTGAATGCATCTATTCGAGGGACGCCTTGAACTAGTGCACCATCCAAGACTTAAGAAAAGGTGAAACTTGAGTGCCAAGACTTCGCTATCACTAAGCTGGTTGACGTGTTCACGCTAGAAGTGCACTTCAAAAGTGCGCACGATCCAGTCTAAGCGATATGCTAATTTCGAAGCTTGTGCAAGTGAATATCTAAATGAACAAGTACAACGACTTGTCTAGGATTGCCTCAACCCTAGATTACTGCTTGTCCTCAGTAAGTCTCGAGGACGAAACTTTTTCTGAGTTGGGTAGGATGTAATACCCCGTTCCGCTCAAGCAGACTGCCGTCTCAAACGGTAATAGTGCAGCTATCCCGACCCGCTTTGCCTCAAACAAGAAGCAAAAGATATCCAGGCTTGTCCCTACAGGTATCCGGCTTAGGCTTTCAGAGGCTCGCTCGGCGTATCACTCTACCGAGGCGAATCATCGCTAAGGTGGGTGGCTACGGTGAACTTGTCTTTACTTAGCCAGCACACATAAAATCTGAAATGTTCATGCTAGTCGCTAGGTGATTCACCCCCTGCATGCTAATAAATCCAACGCACCTAGCTAAGGGAAAAATCCTAACTTGTATTGCTATGCTAGAACATGGAAAATGAAATACTGCTTATATATGTTCAGACCCTCGCATGTTAAGTCCCTTAACGGTTTTATCTCTCGGCTTACCTTTGGGTCCGAGCAAACGTGTCTGCTTATGTTCCTTAGAAACGCATGCTTGTCTGCTTGTACGTTGCCATGTTTTCATCCAAATCCCGGGAGACTACTACGTAGTCGTTCCGTGCCTGAATGAACCTGCAAGTATCCGGGACCGTTGGGTCTCCAAGGAAATTCTCGAACCAGGGGAACGCATCAGGGTAATAAATACTGAACGTGAATCACACTTGAATGATAATCATGCTAAGTATGCATCTGAACGAGGATCGTGTTATGTACTGATGGAATCTCAGCTCTTGGAGCAATATGCTCGTTCAGATTAAGTTTAAGTTTCATGATTATCATGTCAAGCTATGGAAAAGAATAGACCCTGACCTGCATAGTCGCGGACAACTTGTGTGCACAAGGTATGTTATGTTGAGTCCCGCGGATGGTCACCGGGGCACTGGAACCGATCCGATCCGGACGGGACGTATGTATAGTCGTATGTTACCCGGCAAGTGTTATGCAGCGGGACTCGCCACCCGCGTTGCACGTCACTTCGCCCTGGGACTAAACGGTCATTTATGGCTATGCCAGCGACTCATGTTCATATAGATAAGTCATCCTCGCTTAGCGGCTATCCGCGTGCGAGTCACTGCATCGCATCAATGAACAACTGAACACCTGAACGATCATGTTAAAACGACCCTCGTGTTTGTATATGCTTTGGCTCTTGAATGCTTATACTTGCCGTGCTTGAATTAATAATGTTTGCCTCAATGTTTACCTTGGACAGGGAAGGAGATGGTAAGTTGGTAAGTCTCGCCGTGTTTCCTCTCATATTGCACGGCGTACTGCCCGACACGTTAGGCTATTCAATATTTGCATGAAACTGATCCTAAGGCAACTAGAAAGACAACTTAATAGTTGATGCACGAAACTTATATTACGTGTTTGGATTTGTCAAGCGGGCGAGTAGCTTTCCCACCAGTGCATTCAATGTACTGATAATCCACCAGTTTGTATGCAGGGTGCGGGAGAACCTCGTTCGGTGCGGATGCCTCCTTCGTACGTGCTAAGGCCAGGAGTTCCCTCTGAAGCCTTGCAACGGTGCGTCCGGAATAGAAGAACATATATAAGACATAATGTTGGAACATAGCCTGAACATCGCCTGTACAATCATTCCACAATTGTAGCCACTTGGCACGCTTTTACTGTTTCAGAGAGAGAGGCTTGAGCGACTTGTAATCTCGGCTATACGCCGCCTGTAACACATGTTTATATCAATAAAAGAGTTGCTTTACTTCAAACTTGTGTTTCAATGCTTTCGCTATATTGTCGACTCAGTAAACCTGTTACCAAATCGCTATGCATTCATGACTCTGCTGCACTCGGACAATCTGTGCGACTCTGTGGCTTAGAACTCTTATCGCCAGCCAATAAATCATGGCCTTGCACGGGCGTGGCTCACGCTCTCGCGACATCACGCCCGGATGGGTCAAGCGATCGTTCCGCGGGAGAGCTGGCGAGGGTGATTCCCGCCTAGCTGGAACGGTCGATTGCCTGCGGGAGATCGGGGCGTGACACCCTACTATTTATAGTCACCCCTGGACGCGCATATGTTGGGCCACATGGATGCTGGAGGGTGCCACGTGTCCCTTCTTGGCCTCGAGCTCGTGGAACAGTCTGTCCAAAAGATTCGTTTGATCTGGAAAAGACTAAAGATAGCACAAAGCCGGCAGAAAAGTTACGCTGATACACACCGTCGGTCCCTTGAATTTTCAGTAGGCGATCGGGTATTTCTCAAGGTCTCGTCCATGCGAGGAGTTACTAGATTCGGAGCAAAGGGGAAGCTAAGTCCTAGATTTATCAGTCCGTTCGAGATACTAAAACGAGTTGCCTCAGTTGCATATCAGATTGCCTTACCACCATCACTATCCGAAGTACACGATATTTTCCAAGTTTCTCAACTAAGGAAGTACGTGTATGACCCAAGCCATATGGTAAATTTGGACCAATTAGACCTGAGGGCAGACTTGACTTATGTCGAATAACCTGTGCAAATTTTGGACCGAAAAGAGAAACTGCTTCGAAGTCGCTCGGTTCCTCTCGTGCTCGTGCTTTGGAGAAATCATTCGATCGGAGAGTCTACTTGGGAACTTGAATCAGACATGAGAAAAATGTTTCCTTTCTTGTTTCATAGTGGTAGGTTCTATTCCTAAGTTTCGTGGACGAAACTTCCAATTAGTTGGGTAGGATATGGTGCCCCGTTCTCCCTACTCGGGGAGCGCGGCTAAGAAATACAAATAGTATCGTTCGATCGGGATAGATTGAATCAAGGACTCATCCTTGTTATAGATTTATTTCTTCGGAATCGATTCCTATATTTAGTGGACCGTGGCCCCGGGATTGACTTAGCGGCAGAGTCAGGAGGGACCTCTCCGCTGCATCTTTTGTTGCCTAAGTTTTTGCTGTCGCTTTTGTTGCTTTCGTGCTTGAGTTGGTTTTTGGATTTGCTTACAATTTTTTGAACGGTTTTGATGGATTTTATTATTTTAGTTCATTGAACTGCACTTCAATTCTAAGATTGAAAAGAGTGGAAGAGGCATTAATCAACTGTTCGTGCCAATACAGGTTATCGAGCAGTAGGCAACGCACGAGCGTAGTCTTAAGGCACCTCTTTCCTCTCTTGCTTCCAACAAACTTGTGAGTGGCTACCATCCCGATTAGCTGGCCCTTCTTCCAGTCTTCACATCTAGATCTTGTATTCTTGCTTGCCCCGATCAGACGATACCAAATAATAACTAAAAGATGTCAAGATAAAAAGGGAATAGACTTGGATTATATTGCTTGTCAACTAAACTTGTGAACGGTTATCTTATTGTATGCTAGTTCATTTGAAATATTCTATACATGCTTCTATTTTAGTTAGAATGTATCTTCTTCTATAAATCGTGCTAAGTATGGAACATACCTTGTATTACGAATAATTGTTCAGGGTGGCTATGCAAAAATAATGAATCACGCAATACTGCTTGTCTTGTACTCGTGTTGCCTCAACTACATGGATTTTTAACTTAGTAAACATATTGTTCGATCACGGACAACTTGTGCACAAGGTCATAGTTCCTGGGGACGGTCGCTGGGGCACTAGCTGTAAACACCCTAAATTTTCAGATATTTTAATTTTGGGAATTAATATGCAATTTTTAGGAATTTACATAGGTCCTGTAGTGAGTTTGTAATTTTTAATTGCCAATAACTAATATTAAAATGAAATAAAAATATGATTTTATGGTGTAAAATAGAAAATCGGACTTAGGGTAATTTTCTGGGATTTTATTGGGCCTCAGACCTATTTTTAAAAGCCTAAAACTATTTTTCTAATTAAATTAATTAATTAAATAATTTTTATTATTAAATTTACTGTTATTATTTATTTTTATTTTTTTTTGGGCCCGGCCCGGCCCAGTGGGCCGAGCCCATTAGCAGCCCTGTCCCAACCGCTGTTAGCGGGTCGGGCGGGTCCGCTCACCCGGATCCGCGCCCGACCCGACCCGCTTCTCCTTCCCCTCCCCCACTTCGCCTGCCCGCGTCCCACGCTCCGCCCGCCGGAAAAGGCACCGCCCACCGCGATTTTTGGCCGCCACGACCGCCTCCCCCTCCGAAACCCTCGCCCACGTCGTCCCCGACCTCACCCCCGCCCCGAGCCTATATAACCCCCTCTCCTCCGCCTCCCTTTCCCCCCAAACCGCAAACCCTAACCCTAACCACCCCGAACTCCGGCAGCCGGACCTCCCTCTGCTCGACGCCGACCAGCTCGCCGAGAGCCGCCCAGCCAGCGCCGACGCCGGCCAGCCCCTCTCCAGAACCCCCTCCTCCTCCTCTCTCTCCCCACGGCTGCTGTTCTCCCCTCCGCCCGGAGCCGCAGCCACCGCCCGAGACCTCGCCGGCCCCTCACGGCCCTGAGTCGCCTCCGCCGTGTCCGCCAACAGGAGACACGCGGACACAGCCCTAAACCCTAGCCCTAGCAGAGGACACAGTGTCCAGGACACGAGACGGACACGGAAAACCCCGGTTTCTCGGGTCCCCTTCAGGTACTCGTATCTTGTACCTCGGATCTCTGATTTCGATTCTGTAAATTTCTACGCGAAGCCTGTATGACCCTCTCGGTGCCCGGACAAACCGCTCGGGACATCGCGTCCTGTGGTGATCGCACACCGCGATCCAAAAACAGGAAAAATCAGACCCTGTTTCACCCCGGAACTGAGTACGCCCCGCCAAACGGGACGACTTGGTCGCGTGCGGTCTTCACAGATACGTGCGCCTCATCGATACGGACGTGTGGGATTTCGCGAAAGCTGATTCGGGTGTGCGTGCACACCGGAATCAACGCGTATCCGCGGACATCGCCCCGTATCCGACTTTTCTGTAATTTACCCTAACTTCGTGCACACACGTCAGATCGAGACAAAACTTGTGCCATCGGACTCATAGCGATACGCTGGTCCTGTGGGTCAAGTTTGGTTTGATTCTGAGAACGTTGACAAAATCGCGTGTCGTGGGCCCCACAGGCCCCGCTCGACGGGCGATTTTGTGATCGGCTCATCGAAATTCAAATCTGAAAGTTCCGTTGGGTTCGTATCAGCGTTCCTGACCTGTTGACCCTAAGTTTGGTGAATTTGGAGACCATTGACCCTGACACGTTTTTCGGTGCAAAACGGGCCCACCGGTGGACCCTGTTTTGGCCCGAAATTGTCGTTTTTGCCCTTGTCTCCAAATTGGACCCAAGGACAGGCGTTCCTAGCTGTTTGACACCTTCTGAGTGTGATGGTACTATTTTTTTCAGCTTTCAGAGACATCTCTGGAAATTTCCGAAAACAGGACCTTAGTGGAATCCAAACCTCAGGCAAGTGCACCTTGCCAAACTTGCAGTCATTATTTTCATATTTTCTGTAAAAATACTCTGCTGGATGTATTGTGCAAACTCATATAAACTGATTTAATCTGCTTAACCTAGGGAACGTATGACGTACCTAGTGTCCGATCATAGTCGGGTACCGACACCGTACGCGGTGTTGGGTTCGTCACTTAGAGATGGATTTACGATCCCCTTACTTTGTACTTGACCTATCAAGTACCCTATAACCCAGGACACTTGACACTATCATGGACAGAATCTTCCTGAGGTATTCATGGTGATTCTGTATAGGATACAGGACTTGACAGAGACATTTATTTATAGACAGTATGACTTGTTGCATTAGTTATAATCCCGCTGACATGGACATGAGACGTTATGGTCATGGCTTGCGTGATTACATTGGGTGGGGAGAGACACATAGGCTACAGGCTGTTCTATATATATATCTACTATTATTGTGAGGTTGTAGACTCTCCAGCAGAGCTAGACCCTTTACGTGTTATTACTGCTACCGGCTCCCCGACACAGAGCTTGTAGCAGTCTCAGCCTGAGTACTAGTGTTGCTCTCATTTGCATATCACATAGATGGTTACTTAGTTTACCCTGCTGTTCATTTATTTATTGTACTGCTTATTCATTTTGGCTTGTATTATTTGTGCCTTGCTATGTCCACTGAGGACCTGGAATGGATTATGTCCCCAGGTTTAGCAGAGGAGCAGTACCCCGAGGTATACGGGACCGGAGCTGAAGCTATTGCTGGAATAGAACCGAACACTGAAGACGAGGTGACTGCCGAAGACTTCTCCTGAGTGCCTGTTCCAGTACTCAGTATTTATTTCATGTTTATCTCTTGTTCCTGGCCTATAGAGCCAGTTTATTCAGACTTAAGTCGGGTTGTTTCTCCGACTGACTTGCTGTGATTATTGTTGCTACTTATTTCCATTCCATTATGCAGTTATTTCTTCATCTTTATGGATGAGATTAGTGTGACTTGTTGTAGTAGACCTTATTTACAGCTTAAGTACGCCCTGATGGCTCCATTAAATTGGGTTATCCATCGGTGCGTGCTGCTGGCCATTGCCACGTGTCCAGTCCCTCGACATTTTGGGACTGGGGCGTGACATGGTTTTTGTGGTGGCCCATGCAGGTCAGATCTAAATTATTCGGTTTCAACTTAGGGACCGGATAGGCCTGAAATAAGATATGTTATAGGATCTCATCCATTGATTGAATCGTTTTTGAACTCTATGTCGAATTCAATTTAATTGCTTGAATTGCATCCTGTTTTGATTCCTCTGTGCGTTCTCATTGTTTCCTTTTGGTGCAGAGTTATGGATCCCAGAAGTGGTGACGAGACCCCCTTGGGTACACCGACTGAAGCAGGGTTTACCTGTGAAGCTGGAACGACGCCAGATACCAGAGGACAATCCTCCCAGAGCAATCAAACTGGCCAGCCAAGTTCCAGGTTCAGGCGTGATGACATCCCGCCTCCTCCCTAGTTCCCTCCTACGATGCCTGCCTTTCCCCCAGGACAGGCAATGGACGGCCAGCAAATGTTCCAGATGTTCTACGCAATGATGTAGGCCCAACAGCTGACTCAGCAGGAGGCCCAACGCCGAAAGGCCGAGAACCTAAGGAATAGCCTAGTCGCAGCGTTGGAGCATGCAAATCCACCAAATAGACGGCCAGCAATGGGATCCATCACGGATTTCTGTCAACTCAAGCCCCGTACCTTCTCGGGCAAGGAAGGACCAACTGAAGTGCATGAATGGCTTACAAACACACAGCATCAGTTGGAGGCCGCTGAACTACCAAGGGACAAATGGATGACTGCCGTCAGGATGCAACTGACGGACAACGCTCATCATTGGTGGCTGTCCGAAGAAAGAAGGCTCGGACATGATCAGGTTACCTGGGAGGAGTTCTCCAGACTCTTCCAGGAAATGTACATCCCTGCTGTGGCTCGGTCAGAACTCCGAGACAGATTCAACCGCCTGATCCAGGGCAACATGACGGTGGAGGAATATAATGCCGAATTCATTTGCCTGAGCCGCTTCGCCCCTTCGCTAATTCCTATCGAAGAGGAGAAGGCGGAGAAGTTCTTTGATGGGCTTAGGTTCGAGCTTCAGAAGTTAATCGGATCAGTCGCGCCCACCTCTTACACCGACGTCCTAGCTGTAGCACGTCGGCTGGAGCGCGTTACTCGGAGGGAATCAAGCCTGAAACGTCCCTTCTCCTCAGCACCGTCCAAGTCATCACCAGGGGAATCTGCTAAACGGCCCCAGAAGAGCCCGCCTCCAAGAGCAGCAACTAAGAACCTGCCTACTTGCCATTACTGCAGCAAGGTAGGACATATTGAAAAGGAATGTCGACGCAAGCTGGGACTCTACTGGTTTGCGGATCTGGACAACACTTCTCAAAGGACTGCTTGGAACGTCGAGAGGGAGTTCCGAATCGACCAGCTCCACCTGCAGCTCTTCCAGCTGGGGGAGCAACACAGACAGGGCCTGGAGGAGCCAGGCCACCTCTACCACTTCAGGCAGCATTGTTCCAACAAGCTCGTCAGCAAAGGGGTCCCGCTCAGGGACGAGGTCAGGCATATGCACTAGCAGTCACTGAGGAAGCTACTGCAGGCGAAGTGATAGCAGGTACCATATTAGTAGCTTCAATTCCTGCTGTAGCATTATTTAATTCTGGAGCTTCGCATTCATTTATTGCTGCTAGCTTCGTAGCCACACATAGAATAGCTACCGCACCTCTCTCGAAGATGAAGAGAATTCTAACGGGAGGTGGAATTA
Organism: Iris macrosiphon; assembly: GCA_036927795.1. NCBI lineage: Eukaryota > Viridiplantae > Streptophyta > Magnoliopsida > Asparagales > Iridaceae > Iris > Iris macrosiphon. The sequence continues at coordinate 308,734,412 of JAYESA010000005.1, forward strand.
TCCCGGTTAGTGATACTTGTAGATCATGTTCGGTAGTAGTCTGTGGCCGAGAGATGCGAGCCCAATTCCTGATCTTTTCTATGCCTGATTACGATGTTGTACTTGGTATGGACTGGTTAAGTCAGTACCATGCGACACTGGATTGCCGGCTTGGAAAAGTGATATTTAGACCCCCTAGCCTTCCTGAGTTTGAATTTCTACGAGGAGCTGTAGAACAAGGGGTCCAGCCAACTCTTAGGGTATTGACTGTAGAAGAAGATTCAAGTTACCCAAGAGTCATAACGGAATTTGTGGATGTGTTTTCCGACGATCTTCCAGGTTTACCACCTGATCGGGAGATAGAATTCACAATAGACCTAACTCCAGGAGCCGAACCTATCACTTTATCGGTATATCGGCTAGCACCTAAGGAGTTAGTGGAGCTGAAAACACAAGTTGACAACCTTCTGGAGAAAGGATTTATCCGGCCCAGTGTTTCACCATGGGGAGCACCTATACTTTTTGTACCCAAGAAGGACGGATCTGTACGGCTGTGCATTGATTACAGAGCCTTTAATGCTGTAACTATTAAGAACCGGTACCCATTACCACGCATTGATGACTTGTTTGACCAATTAAGTGGTGCTAAGGTATTCTCAAAGATTGACCTTAGATCCGGTTATCACCAGATTAGGGTAAAGAAGGAAGATATCCCAAAGACGGCCTTCAGAACTAAGTATGGACATTATGAGTTCCTAGTAATGTCGTTTGGGTTAACCAACGCACCCGCCGTATTTATGAGTTTGATGAACGGGGTCTTCCATCAGTACTTGGATAAGTTCGTGGTGGTATTCATTGATGATATCCTAGTCTACTCCAAGAACCACAAAAAGCACGAGGAACACCTTAGAATTGTGCTAGAAACCTTGAGAAGGGAGAAGCTATATGCCAAACTCAGCAAATGTGAGTTCTGTATGGACAAGGTGCCATTCTTAGGGCATATTATCTCGGATGAAGGACTGTCTGTGGACCCAGAAAAGGTCACTGCTATAGAAACCTGGCCTACCCCTACCTCTGTTGCAGGAGTGAGAAGTTTTCTTGGACTTGCTGGATATTACCGGCGGTTCGTAGAAAATTTCTCAAGGATCGCAGAACCGATGACTAAGCTGACACGGAAGGATCAGGAGTTCATATGGACGGAAGAATGCCAGAATGCCTTTGAAGAATTGAAGAGGCGTCTAACAACAGCACCAGTCTTGACTCTTCCCTCAGGGTCAGGAGGTTTTGTTGTATATAATGATGCGTCCGGTAGTGGGCTAGGTTATGTCTTGATGCAACATGGCAAGGTTATCGCTTATGCATTGAGGCAGCTGAAGGTCCACGAGAAGAACTACCCAACGTACGACCTGGAGCTAGCTGCAGTGATTTTTGCATTGAAGATCTGGAGACATTATCTGTATGGAGAAAATGTCGAGATATTCACTGATCATAAGAGCTTGAAGTATGTTTATACACAGAAGGAGCTCAACATGAGGCAAAGGCGTTGTCTTGAGCTGATGGTGGACTTTGACATCGATCTGCAGTACCACCCGGGGAAAGCAAATGTTGTAGCCGACGCCCTCAGCAGAAAACCCTCGGCTTATTTCTTGACGGAGCAGCCTCAGCTATTACAAGACTTGTAAGATCTTCAGATAGAGGTTGTTCTACCTGGACAAAATAGTTTGCTGGCTAACCTCGAAGTGAAGTCATCGCTGGTGGAGAGAATCAAGGAAGCTTTGCCTAATGATGCCAGATTCCGAAGGCTGAGAGAAAGAACAGAAGCAGGCTTACAGACGGGACTTCGCATCCACGAGGACGGAACATTAAGGTGCGAAAATCGCCTATGTGTTCCAAATGGAGAGTTAAGGCAGGAGTTGATGACAGAAGCACATAGCTCCATATACTCGGTTTATCCAGGAGGAACCAAGATGTACTGGGACTTAAGACAATATTACTGGTGGCATGGAATGAAAAGGGAGATTGCCCGATTTGTGGCAAAATGCTTAGTCTGCCAGCAGGTGAAGGCCGAGCACCAAAGGACTGTAGGTATGTTGCAGCCACTTCCCATCCCTGAATGGAAGTGGGAGCATATTACCATGGACTTCGTCACTGGATTTCCAAAAAGCCCTAGTGGAAAGGATGCAGTATGGGTCATCGTGGATCGGCTCACTAAGTCGGCTCACTTCTTGCCGTTCAGAGTCGGACAATCCACGGAAGTACTAGCCGACATGTATATGCGACAGATCGTAAAATTACATGGAGTGCCGGTTAGTATTGTATCAGATCGAGACTCAAGATTTATATCTCACTTCTGGCGAAGCATGCAAGAGAGTCTCGGCACCAGGCTCAAATTCAGTACTGCCTATCATCCTCAGACAGATGGCCAGTCAGAGCGCACAATTCAGATCCTAGAAGATATGCTGCGATCTTGTATACTGGACTTTGGAGGATCTTGGAAAGATTATCTGCACTTAGTGGAGTTCTCCTACAACAACAGCTATCAGGCAAGCATTCAGATGGCACCTTTTGAGGCGTTGTACGGAAGGAAGTGCAGATCGCCAATATGCTGGAACGACGTTGGTGAACGTCAAATACTAGGTCCAGAGTTGGTAACAGAGACAGTGGAGAAAGTAAAACAGATTCAGAACCATCTTCGTGCAGCCCAGGATAGACAGAAGCATTGGGCCGATGCACACAGACGACCCCTGGAGTTCAAGAAAGGAGAGCATATATTTTTGAGGATCTCGCCCACTAGAGGTACTATCAGATTTGGCAGCAGAGGCAAGTTAAGCACAAGGTACATTAGGCTATTTGATATCTTGGAGCGCATTGGTGAGGTGGCTTACCGTCTTGCATTACCTCCATCCTTAGAGGGAGTGCATGACGTATTCCACGTCTCACAACTGAGGAGATATGTGACGGACCCAAGCCATATAGTTGATCATTCTGAGATTTCAGTGGGACCTAGCCTGAGATACGAAGAGCAGCCAGTGGGTATACTCGACACCAGCGAGAAGACACTGCGAGGGCAGATAATCAGATTGGTTCGAGTAGCTTGGAAACAGCACTCTCCTGGCGAATCGACCTGGGAGCGAGAAGATGTTATGCGGCAGCGTTATCCATATTTATTTGCAGAATCAGGTAGAACCTAAGCATTCTTTAATTCTGTAAATCTTGCCTTTATAGTTTATCCTTCGATTGCGAGAACGCAATCCTCTTAAGGGGGGTAGATTGTAAACACCCTAAATTTTCAGATATTTTAATTTTGGGAATTAATATACAATTTTTCAGGAATTTACATAGGTCCTGTAGTGAGTTTGTAATTTTTAATTGCCAATAACTAACATTAAAATGAAATAAAAATATGATTTTATGGTGTAAAATAGAAAACCGGACTTAGGGTAATTTTCTGGGATTTTATTGGGCCTCAGACCTATTTTTAAAAGCCTAAAACTATTTTTCTAATTAAATTAATTGATTAAATAATTTTTATTATTAAATTTACTGTTATTATTTTTTTTATTTTTTATTTTTGGGGCCCGGCCCGGCCCAGTGGGCCGAGCCCATTAGCAGCCCTGTCCCAACCGCTGTTAGCGGGTCGGGCGGGTCCGCTCACCCAGATCCGCGCCCGACCCGACCCGCTTCTCCTTCCCCTCCCCCACTTCGCCTGCCCGCGTCCCACGCTCCGCCCGCCGGAAAAGGCGCCGCCCACCGTGATTTTCGGCCGCCACGACCGCCTCCCCCTCCGAAACCCTCGCCCACGTCGTCCCCGACCTCACCTCCGCCCCGAGCCTATATAACCCCCTCTCCTCCGCCTCCCTTTCCCCCCAAACTTCAAACCCTAACCCTAACCACCCCGAACTCCGGCAGCCGGACCTCCCCTCTGCTCGACGCCGACCAGCTCGCCGAGAGCCGCCCAGCCAGCGCCGACGCCGGCCAGCCCCTCTCCAGAACCCCCTCCTCCTCCTCTCTCTCCCTGCGGCTGCTGTTCTCTCCTCCGCCCGGAGCCGCAGCCACCGCCCGAGACCTCGCCGGCCCCTCACCGCCCTGAGTCACCTCCGCCGTGTCCGCCAACAGGAGACACGCGGACACAGCCCTAAACCCTAGCCCTAGCAGAGGACACAGTGTCCAGGACACGAGACGGACACGGAAAACCCCGGTTTCTCGGGTCCCCTTCAGGTACTCGTATCTTGCACCTCGGATCTCTGATTTCGATTCTGTAAATTTCTACACGAAGCCTGTATGACCCTCTCGGTGCCCGGACAAACCGCTCGGGGCATCGCGTCCTGTGGTGATCGCACACCGCGATCCAAAAACAGGAAAAATCAGACCCTGTTTCACCCCGGAACTGAGTACGCCCCGCCAAACGGGACGACTTGGTCGCGTGCGGTCTTCATAGATACGTGCGCCTCGTCGATACGGACGTGTAGGATTTCGCGGAAGCTGATTCGGGTGTGCGTGCACACCGGAATCAACGCGTATCCGCGGACATTGCCCCGTATCCGACTTTTCTGCAATTCACCCTAACTTCGTGCACACATGTCATATCGAGACGAAACTTATGCCATCGGACTCGTAGAGATACGCTGGTCCTGTGGGTCAAGTTTGGTTCGATTCTGAGAACGTTGACAAAATTGCGTGTCGTGGGCCCCACAAGCCCTGCTCGACGGGCGATTTTGTGATCGGCTCATCGGAATTCAAATCTGAAAGTTCCGTTGGGTTCGTATCAGCGTTCCTGACCTGTTAACACTAAGTTTGGTGAATTTGGAGACCATTGACCCTGACACATTTTTTGGTGCAAAGCGGGCCCACCGGTGGACCCCGTTTTGGCCCGAAATTATCGTTTTTGCCCTTGTCTCCAAATTGGACCCAAGGACAGGCATTCCTAGCTGTTTGACACCTTCTGAGCATGATGGTACTGTTTGTTTCAGCTTTCGAAGATATCTCTAAAAATTTCCGAAAACAGGACCTTAGTGGAATCCAAACCTCAGGCAAGTGCACATTGCCAAACTTGCAGTCATTATTTTCATATTTTTTATAAAAATACTCTGCTGGATGTATTGTGCAAACTCATATAAACTGATTTAATCTGCTTAACCTAGGGAACGTATGACGTACCTAGTGTCCGATCATAGTCGGGTACCGACACCGTACGCGGTGTTGGGTTCGTCACTTAGAGATGGATTTACGATCCCCTTACTTTGTACTTGACCTATCAAGTACCCTACAACCCAGGACACTTGACACTATCATGGACAGAATCTTCCTGAGGTATTCATGGTGATTCTGTATAGGATACAGGACTTGACAGAGACATTTATTTATAGACAGTATGACTTGTTGCATTAGTTATAATCCCGCTGACATGGACATGAGACGTTATGGTCATGGCTTGCGTGATTATATTGGGTGGGAAGAGACACACAGGCTACAGGCTGTTCTATATATATCTACTATTATTGTGAGGTTGTAGACTCTCCAGCAGAGCTAGACCCTTTACTTGTTATTACTGCTACCGGCTCCCCGACACAGAGCTTGTAGCAGTCTCAACCTGAGTACTAGTGTTGCTCTCATTTGCATATCACATAGATGGTTACTTAGTTTACCCTGCTGTTCATTTATTTATTGCACTGCTTATTCATTTTGGCTTGTATTATTTGTGCCTTGCTATGTCCACTGAGGACCTGGAATGGATTATGTCCCCAGGTTTAGCAGAGGAGCAGTACCCCGAGGTATACGGGACCGGAGCTGAAGCTATTGCTGGAATAGAACCGAACACTGAAGACGAGGTGACTGCCGAAGACTTCTCCTGAGTGCCTGTTCCAGTACTCAGTATTTATTTCATGTTTATCTCTTGTTCCTGGCCTATAGAGCCAGTTTATTCAGACTTAAGTCGGGTTGTTTCTCCGACTGACTTGTTGTGATTATTGTTGCTACTTATTTCCATTCCATTATGCAGTTATTTCTTCATCTTTATGGATGAGATTAGTGTGACTTGTTGTAGTAGACCTTATTTACAGCTTAAGTACGCCCTGATGGCTCCATTAAATTGGGTTATCCATCGGTGCGTGCTGCTGGCCATTGCCACGTGTCCAGTCCCTCGACATTTTGGGACTGGGGCGTGACATGGTTTTTGTGGTGGCCTATGCAGGTCAGATCTAAATTGTTCGGTTTCAACTTAGGGACCGGACAGGCCTGCTATAAGATAGGTTATAGGATCTCATCCATTGATTGAATCGTTTTTGAACTCTATGTCGAATTCAATTTAATTGCTTGAATTGCATCCTGTTTTGATTCCTCTGTGCGTTCTTATTGTTTCCTTTTGGTGCAGAGTTATGGATCCCAGCAGTGTCCATCTACCGAGGACGAGAAGGAAGATATGGAGCAAGTTCCATATGCCTCAGCCGTGGGGAGTCTTATGTATGCTATGGTATGTACGAGGCCAGACATTGCTCACGTAGTCGGCACAGTTAGCAGGTACACTTCCAAACCTGGAAGGGTACATTGGAGTAGGGTCAAGTTGATTCTACGATATCTTCAGGGTACTGCTGATTGAAGACTTTTATTTGGTGGTGACGAGCCGAAGCTAGTTGGATATACCGATGCTGATATGGCTGAAGATGTAAAGACGAGGCGATCGACTTCAGGCTTTGTGATGATGTTTGTTGGTGGAGCAGTATCGTAGCAGTCGCGTTTACAGAAGTGTGTTGCCTTGTCGACGACAAAGGCAAAATACATTACGGCAACGGAGACTTGCAAGGAGTTGCTGTGGATGAAGAAACTGCTGCAGGAAATTGGACTAAAGCAGGAGCAGTATCCTTTGCTTTGCGATAGTCCGAGTGCTATTCACCTTGTGAAGAACCAGACATTTCATAGCCGGTCCAAGCACATTGATACCCGGTATCATTGGATACGTTATGTGGTTGACAAGAAGGAAGCGATGCTTGAGAAGGTTCATACAGATGACAACGAAGCAGATACGTTCACAAAGGTTCTACCAAGGAAAAAGTTTGAGTACTGCAGGCAGATCGTCGGGATGACGACCCCCTCCACATAGTTATGAAAGGGGAGATTTGTTGGAGTGGGTGGGGTTCCCAACCTATGTGGAAAATACTCCGGAGTAGGATTGAGTATTTCTACATATAATAGAAATGCCTCAATTTATTTGGATTCGATATTCCTAAATATAATAGGAATATCTCAATGGATTTGTATTGAATATTCCTAGATGTAATAGGAATATCTCAATGGATTTGGATTTGGATTGGATATTCCTATCTATAATAGGAATGTTGGTTGTGGGTTTGAGGCTATATATATGTGTCTCCTGGCCCTAAAATAAACAACTCTCTCTAAAATAAAAATATAGCAACAATGAGAGAAAATGGGACAAGAGTGCCATTGCAATATTGGAGAGAAAAAAGAAGGATTTAAGGCCGTTTCGAAGAAGGAGATCAGTTTCGGGTATTTCTTATTGTCTTTCTTTTTCGTGGTTATAATCTATTTTCTGTTCCAAAAGAGTTGCGGTCATCCGTTTGGATCAGTGAGAAGTTTGTAAGGAGTCGGTGTATTTCTTATTCCATTAGTGGAGGCTTTTTAGGGTTGGACTCCGATCGTCCCGTGATTTTTTCATTTTTCACGTCAAAAATCTCTGTATCAGCGATTTGTGTTTGGCATTTTTTGGTTTGTGTGTTTGCTCGATTCTCTCGCAGGTACTTTCTGGTTTGAAAAACGGTTTCCGCACTTTCGTTCCCAACAGTGTGGACTCCCAACCACAAGGTGTCCGCATATCAATGGTTTTAGCTGATCAAATTTTTGACTCAAAGAACACACCAATACTACACCGACTTCTGTTCAATTGGTCTTTCATCGACCTCCACCGTCCCCTCCCCTCACGTTCCAAGCAATTATATATAGACATTAATCCGACAAGGTGGATCCCTTTGCACGCCGAGTAACTCATCCGTAAGGGTACATATGGTTCTTCCTCCATATTACATGTTTTAGAGAGTGAGTCACTTGGAGCACTCTCATGTCTCCTCAATAGATTCCATTTAGGATTATCCAATGTCTGAGTCTCATTAGGATCCCCGGGACTTTGCTTATCTAAGCTGGGCGAAGCATCTCCTAACGGTTGCACCTGAGGACCATCCGTATTTTTAACCCGTTTTAACATCTGCCAAAACAACCACATCGCAAGCAAGATGGGGAATCCATTCATATTCTACCAATTGTTCGATACACTCGCCATTTGGTAGTTCAATAGGGATCGATGACGGTAGCTTCTCGGTGGCTAGAACCTCTACAAAAAAAACACGTGCATATGAAAGATAGGAGAGCTTTGTCATCGTCTCATCAATTTTCAGGGGTAAACCTATAAGGCTAGCAAGTTTCATAATGGCCGAACCACTCCAAAGTTGAGGATGAAGTTTGGGGAATCCAAATAGGTGCCATCAAACGTCCATAGACCTTGTTGTAGAACCATCTCCAGATCCTCCTGTCCTTCAAAACCGACTAGAAAATAACCATTCTCTCTGGCATACAGTTCAAAGTAACCAACATTGGTGTACGTTTCCACGCATCCGCAGTCTCTCTTCCGATTGCCAAACATCTTTGGCTCCACATATTGGAGATCAAAACCATTTCGAACACAATCTGTTTTGCAGATATCAACCCATGATACTGGAGTTTTCCCTAATACACGTTGTTCGGCCGGAGCCCTCTCTGCCCTAGCCACAGGGACTTCTCCAGACCTACGAGGAGTAGCGCTAGCAAAGGAACCTATTGGACCCCTTTTCGCCTGGGACGGAGTAGCCCCACCTCTGCCTGGGTAGATATTAGTCATGGTGCCCCTCCTGTCGAACCCTCGCATCCGCCGTGCCCTTCTTTAAACCACACGCTGAACATGTCGACGTACAGCAAAAATGCCATCTTCACCGCCCAATATATATATATATATATATATATATATATATATATATATATATATATATATGAGGGATCCACATCCTCTCATTTATGTATCTCCAAGCATTCCCTCTTTCACACCTATTGAATCTTGTCTAAGTCATCTAATCTTAATCGTTCATTTTTCAATGGTTAAAATTATTTGACTTAAACAAAATTAAATGGTTGTTATCATGGAGATGCTTGGGAGATGCAAAAATAAAAAATGTGCTCACTCATATATATATATATATATATATATATATATTCGGTTATTTTAATTTTAAGAAAAATTACGAAAGAAAAAAATATTTAAACTTAACATGTGTCCTTATATGCCGCATAATCCCACCAGATACTAGAATATATTAAAAATTTTAACTATGTTTAAACTAACTACATAATATTATTTAATTAAACATATATCTAGAATTCAAAAAAAAAATCATAACAAATCATATTCAAATAATATTTAAAATATTCTAAATTAAAAATGTTTAAGTAAATTTAAAAATAAATTCAAAGAAAAAAATATAGAAATATTTAAATTATTTAACAAATTTTAATTAAAATATTTTTTAATAATATTATAAAAATATTTACTTTACGTACAATATATATATATATATATATATATATATATATATATAAATTTATGTAT